>CAJVGC010000052.1:0-17026 GCA_910822075.1 Senecio squalidus
CATCATTACATACAGACTACACTAAACAACAACTAATACTTCATCTTAATTTTAACTATGGAGCTGTTCAATATAACTCGGAAGTAGAGTCTTCATCATCAAAGTTATAATCATCAGTGTTGACTAACTTAATCTTCAGTTTAAATTTAACTCTGGTGAACTTCAGTTAACTCTGGTGAAGTAACTTGTTCACCCGAGTTAAAATATTCACTGAATGACTTTCTATGATTTAAGTCGGGTGATGAACTTTGTTCACCCACTTAAACACTCATATCAAAAACACACTTTGAAGATTTCATAGCTTCATCCATAAATTTCAATACGCAACAATCTCCCCCTCTGATGATGCTATGAATCTTCAAATTAGCACATATGATTCTCCATGATTAAGCTTCACAACTCAGATTCTTCAACAATGAATTCTCCATTGTAGGCTTCACACAATTTATTCACAACACAACTAACTTATTCTCCATTGTTAGCATAACAAACTACATATCAATAATTGATATCGCATATTTATATAGATATTTATATGCGATATTTGGTCACATTTCATAGTAAACATGATGGATATGATAGGTTTTTACATTTAATTGTGTGGAAAAGTGTTTTTGTCCATTGTACAGGTTTACATGATCGGGAAGTGGAAAAGAGGGAAAAAATGGACTTAAATGACGAAATACTTATACAAAATGGTCCAGTGCGACGCGGGGTGATGTGTGTGCGACGCAGCGAGCATTTGTATTGGTTTAGGACACGATTTTAGCCCGGTGCGACGCACTATTGGGGCAGTGATGCGCACTGGGTGATTTTCAGCAACTTTTCGAGTTTGAGTCGAATACGTTTTCCTCTTGATTTCTGCCTATAAATACCAACTCAATTCGGCTAGATTAATCATCAATTATTATTCTCAAGTTCTGGAGTTGGAATTCACGTTTGGAGGCAGGAATTAAGGCTAGGAAGTTCGGTTTTCGTTTAACGACGGTCACGACACGTTTGAAGATTTCTTAGTTTGCTTTTCTCCTTTTTAATACTTATTTTCCAGGATGTTTTCTACTATTTTATTTGCTGTTTTAGACTTAATAATGCATAGAAAAACTCTTTTTACGCTTGTTTGATTAACGGATCTTATTTGAAGTTTGAGTTTTCGTTATTGATTGTTTAGGTATTTGTTTTTAACCGAAAACCCTTGATTGTCTAAGTTTTAAAATATTGTTATAAAGTTGTTTATACATAAGTTAATTAATCAACATTATAGGTATTCGAGAGGAGTCTAGATAGGTTAAATAACTTATATGAAATAATCGGTCGGTCTATAATCGGTTTAAAATTGTTAGGATTCGAGAGGACCTAATAATATCAACTTAAATAATTAAACTTAGATGATTGAGTCTAATTGTTAATATTCGAGAGCAATTAATATTTAGAGGAGTTATTTGAGAGGAAACTCTATAAGGTTAAATATCTAAATACCGGCTTGTTACTTAACGCTTAATTATTAATAATTACAACTGTATTCGAGAGGAACGGTATAATTAGAGGTAGTTAAAGTTAATAAAAGATTCGAGAGGACTTTTGTTATATCTTAGAAGTTTTATAATCAATCAATTTCGTAAACTTAAATGGAAAATAAGTGAAGTGTTAAACAAGTGTATTTTCTCCGATATTTGATAATTTTAATTACTTTTTCTTACTCGATTTTTATTAATCATATTTCACTAATTACTTGCAATTATAATCAACATTTTGTTACAACAACAACCCCAAAAACAAATAGTATTATTAATTTGAAACATAAAAACAAATTAGTCTCTGCGAACGAACCTTTTACTTGCTTTTAACTATGTTACCTATGAATAGGTCCACTGCCTATAAGTGTGTAATTGCGTGAAATAGTAGGTTTAAATTAAGACTAGATTTTAACATCAAGTTCTTGGCGCCGCTGCCGGGGACTGATTTTTCGTTTTTGTTTCGAGTTTGTGATACGATCCTTTTGAGTATTTATTTACTTAGAAGTTACTTTTAATTGTCATTACACCGGTACGTTTTACGCTTTTCTTGTTTCTATCTTCGTAGGTATTCAGCTAGTGGATGAACACAAGGGCTTCGGGATTACCACTCGCGAGTCCAAAGTCAAATCCAGGAGTATCGAAGAGGCGAGACAAGAGGAAATGAAACTTATTAGTTCAGACACCACCAGGATTTTGACTAGTTTCCCCAGTCAAATTTGAAGATATCACATCTTCAGAAGAAGGAGGAAGCACTTTGATATCAGAGGTCGAAGAATTAATTTGTGAAGACAAACCGGAACCGCAACCAGCTATGGATCCTTTGGACATGCCAATGCACCGACGGGCCGCAGCTGTAGCAGTGGCACCTACCCGAGGGTCCGCAATTACCACCCCGGAATTGGGTGATGATTTCGTTGTCAAGGGTCACCATCTCAAGATGATCCAAGATAACACTTTCGATGGGTGATACAATTCAGATTTGCATAAACACATAGCCAAATTCAACGAGCTTTGTGAGATGTTCAAATACGGTCAAGGTAAGAGCGACAGTGTCAAGCTGAGGTTGTTCCCTTCGTCTCTCACCGGAGATGCGAAGGTTTGGTTCGAAAGAGCTAGAGGAAAACTCAATAAAAACATGGGCACAAATGCGCGAAGCCTTTATCAAACGATTTTTCCCACCCGCCTTGGGTAGGAAGCTACTTAGAGACATCAGAGGATTCCGACAAGAAGATGGAGAGACTTGCACTGAAGCATGGGCTAGACTGAAGGAGATGCTGAGAAGTTGCTACGATCACGGTCTGGGCAAGGAAAACATCATAGAGATCTTCTTCTACGGATTAACCAAGGAGTCACAAAACGAACTGGATCTAGCCGGAGGAGGGGATTTCATGTACAAGACCACTAACGAAGCATACAACTTAATGGAAGACAAGCTAGTCATAAGCCTATCCATGGAATATCGAGACGATGGTAGAGGCCGAAAGCACAGAAGTCAAGTAGCTCAAGTTGAAAGTAGTAATGAAGAAGTCAAATCTATGGCGGACATGATTGATAAACGCATCGGGAGAATAGAAAGAGACATACACTTAATGAAGAATGGATGTGAAGGATGCGGAGGACCTCACTACGCTAGTGAGTGTGATCGACAAGTGGAGGATGCCAACTACGCACAGTATGGTTATCCTAATCGGGGAACGAATTGGCAAAACCGCGGAGGTAACTACAACCGCAATGAAAATCGAGACCACGGATGGCAAAGTGTCACACCCCGCTAAAGCGGAAACACGAAGCGTGAAGAGCAAAGATATCATTACACGAGTTATAATTTAAAGCATACGGTTTCAAGTCATTAAAAATAGAAAATCAGGGTTTACAAGATAAAATAACCAAGTATTTAACGAGTTGCATAACAAAATACATAATTAAGTGTTTAACAAAATCCCCAAAGTGATAAAATAGGTCTTTTCCCAATTCTTGATTTCACGTGACCTGCCTGACCCATCCACATAATGTACTTCGTGTCTTACACTTGGTTTCCTGAAACATGAGATAAAGTGTCAACTACGAAAACGTAGTGAGTGAGTTACAGTTTATAAGTTGACCAAAGGTTTCAAATACAAGTTCGACGAGTATGTATATAAGTACAAGTTTTCCAAAAGAAGTAAGCGGATAAACAATCGCTTAAAGGTAGTTTATATACTGTCGTATAGTTCAATTCAAGAGTCTAATGTTCGTAAAAGTTCGAGACAAGTTCCAAGTTCAAGTCGCGTAGCGAGCAGTAAAAGTGCGTAGTCATTACCTCAGCGGTGGATTAATCCACATGTGTAAGACGGCAGGTGTAAGAAGTCATTACCTCAGCGGTGGATAAATCCACATGTGTAAGACGGTAAGTAAGAGTAGTCATTACCTCAGCGGTGGATAAATCCACATGTGTAAGACAGTAAGAAAGTATATGCGTAAATAAAGACCTATGATCCTCAAGTTGTACCAACCACTAAGCTTAATATACGTAAGATTTAGTTTTCCACACTAATCCGATTCTGGTCAAGTTCCTGCCCACTAGTTCCAGTCTAGAGTTCGAGTTCGCGAGAACTTAGCAATATGTACCCAGGTTGCTACCCATAAGTAAGGAGTGACCGCTCCTAAGTATCGATACCCATAATCTATGCTAACGGCTTGTGTTAATAATGTGAGAGTTCAGTTCCAAGAAAATCTGAGGGGCATCTAGTTCGTTCCGTTTTTTAAAGTCATTTGTTTGTACTTACGGCGTTATATCCTCACCTAGGGTTTTGCTCCAAAAATACAATCAAGCTATCATTGTCAAATCAAATATCCAAAGAGGCAAACCTAGGGAGTCTAAAGTAAGCCAATCCGAATAAAGATATTGTCTACGCATATTAGTTGCAAGTTCGAAAATAGTTCAAAAGTTCTCAAAGTTCCAAGAGTTCAAAGAGTTGCAAGTTCAATAAGTTTCCAAAAAAAATAGAGAGGTAGTTCAATTAGTTCAAAAGTTTCCAAAAATAGAAAGGTAGTTCAATTAGTTCAAAAGTTTCCAAAAATAGAAAGGTAGTTCAATTAGTTCAAAAGTTTCCAAAAAATAGAAAGGTAGTTCAATTAGTTCAAAAGTTTCCAAAAATAGAAAGGTAGTTCAATTAGTTCAAAAGTTTCCAAAAATAGATCACAATACGTTGTACATAGGTTAAGGCCCGTAAAACAGTTTCACATAAAGATATTGTTCACAAAAGGATTTGATCTCATGTTTCCCCCAAAAAGAGTACTTAAAATGTAAAAGTAAGGAGGGGTGTAACTCACGGATTGCGAAGATAGATACGAATAAGCACGGACGGAGCGGGATGCGTCGGGAATCAAGGATGATCTAAGACACCGGAATATTGTATAAGAATATATTGGTATGGTTCAAGTTATGTTAAGGTTCCAAGTCAAAGTGTATAAGTCTCGGAGTTATTATGTTACTGAATTTGAAAGGTAATTTACGGTGAAAATTGGGCAGCGCTTCCGCGCAATAAAAATTATATCCATTTTCAAAACACTTTCCCGCTTTAAAATGCACGATACAACGTTTAAATCAATAACACGCAAGTTTCAAGTCCAAAATACCTTTTTAAACAATGTATAAGTCAAAACAGTAGCTTATTAACATGTATATAATCTGTGATAATTTATTTTAGCTTAAAATTAAGTTTACGACCTTTAAAACGACAAAAATAGCGAACAGGGCCATTCTGGCGGCGGCTGGATGAAAGCAGCCGCCGGCTGACCTTTAGCCGTCGGCTGAAATCCTTCAGCCGCCGGCCAAAAGGCTTCGGCCAGTTTCATTGTTGCTCTAATTTTCGATTTTAAGCTTGTTTAACCGTTAGATTCGACATGCAAACTGGTATAACTTAAACATATGTATTTTTGAAGTAAAAACACTATTTTCTTTTAGATTTACATGCTAAATATATAGATCCAACATAAAAACTTGTTTTTAAGCAAGAAAACGTTTTGAAAGTTTATGAAAACATATTTTCAGTTTATAGATTATACATGCAATCGATTATTTATGTAAAAAGAGTAAAATAAAGAAGTTCTACCGGAGGAAAAAGCAAGGTGACGGTTTGGATGAGTTTTAGCTCCAAAACTTCTTGGAAACCCGATTTAAACCTTTCCTTTTGATACCCTTAACTCCTAGAACGTTTTTGATGGATTAGATAGTTGATATTTGTGTGTTTATGGACTGAAAATGGTGTTTAAGTTTCTGTTTTTGCTTTGTTCTTGAGAGGAAATTAGAGAGAAAATGAGAGAGTGTGTGTGTGTGTTTTGGAAAAGTGAAGTGAAATGAATTGAGAGTGGGTAGTAGCACCTTGGGACAGGGATTTCTGGCAGAATAGGGGTCGAATGGGGCTTAGCCAAGTGTCCCCAATCGTTTTACATGCAAAAATGAGTCATAAAACACCTGTACAGACCATTCCAGCCGCCGGCTGGATGGATTCAGCCGCCGGCTGAATCCCTGCCAGCTGCTGGCTGGTCGGTTGGCTCTGCAGACTTGTTTTTGACCGTTTGGGAGTTTCGTGCATCGAAAACTCCCGATTCTTTTTGCGTTGAACTTAGAATTGTTCATACTTTGATTTACTTTATATTAGGTTCATTTAATATTATATTTTCACTTTTGATTCCGAGATTCGCACGATTTCGGTAAAGGAGTAACAAGAGATAAAGGGCGATATCTCGCGTTTAAAGAACGCGTTAACCGAAAAATTTGGCATAGACCTTCCAACTCATAATTATGAGGATACTAACAAGTTGGCACTTAGATATTTGATTCCGAATTTGATTCCGACACTGAAACGTTCTCGGTAAAAGTACGGTTAAAGGCAAGACGGACACTTTAAAGGATACAGAGCACGATTTTTCACCTGAAATTTTGACGGTTGTCACATTCTCCCCGGGTTGAAAGAAATTTCGTCCCGAAATTTAGTTCGTCCCTTCATGGAGAAGTGTTCTTGGATAGGTGTGGACTCTTCTGACGGATTTGGTCCTCACGTTCCCATGTGAGATTGTGACCATGTCGAGAATCTCCACCGAAGGTTGATGATAGATGAAAGACTTGCCTGGGTTGTTTGACCTCTCGGTCAACAACCTTAAGCGGTTCATCAATGAGTTTGAGTTTGGCATCGATTTTGACCTTGTCGAGGGGGTTGACGATGGTCTCATCTGATAGATGCTTTTCGAGAGTGAGGCATGGAATATATATATGAACGTTTGAAGGAATCTGGTGGAGCTGAAGGCGATGAGCAATCGGACTAAAACGTCCTAAGACTTAGTTTGGACTGGCGTACCTAGGGCTCAGTTTGCCGCGTCTCCAGAAGCAGTCTATCCCTTTTCCCATGGCTATACCTTGGGAGGTACTCTATCGCCATCTTGGGACTCGGGGGGTTTTCTTCTGGTTGGTTACGTAGCTTTTATGCCGGATACGGGATGCTTCCAGTCCTTCCCGATTGGTAGCGATCTTGTCGATGGTTTCCTGGATGATATCGAGCCTTGCGAGTTGTCGATCGCCAGCTTCTAACCAACAAAGCGGTGGCTGACACTTACGTCTGTGTAAGGTCTCGAATGGTGCGCACTTGATGCTAGAGTGGTAGCTGTTGATATAGGACAACTCGACCAGAGGGAGGTGAGCGTCCCGAGCGGTTTCTGAAGGGCATTCAAGAAGCGGGACGTGAGTCAACTATCCCTGTCGGAGATAATGGTGAGAGGTGTTTCGTGACGAGAGACGATTTCGTTGATGTAGATCTGGGCGAACTGCTCCATCGAGTGGTTTTTACGTACCGGTAAAAAGTGTGCAGACTTCGCCAATCGACCCTTAATCATACAATCATGTCGTTACTTCCTGCCGTACAGGGCAGTTTGGTGACGAAGTCAATCGAGATTTATTCCTACTTCCGCAGGGGATCTCCTGCGGTTGCGGTAGGCCTGATGGTTTCTGATATTCGCCTTGACCTCAGAGCAAGTTAAGCACTTAGCCGTGTACAAGGCGATATCCTTCTTCATGTCTGGCCACCAATAAAATTCCCGGGGGTCTTCGTATAGTTGTCGGATTTCCGTAGGAGTCATTGGGCTTGCTACTTCTCAATTTCTTTGATTCTTGGCTGGGTCTACGTGAATTCCCTACTAATTGATCGCTTGGCTAACGGAGTGTACTTCCCGAAGTCCAAAATTACATCTCGAGAGTTTCACGTACCACTTCTGATCCCTAAGGAGTCCTAGAATGAGTTCCAAGTGTTTCGCGTGGTCTTGATTATTCCATGAATAGATGAAGATGTCGTTTATGAATGTGATTACGAAGTTGTCCAGATATGGTCTACACACCCGGTTCATCTAATCCATGAACACTGACGGTGCGTTGGTCAGACCGCATGGCATAACGAGATATTTGAAATGCCCGTAGCCAGTTCGGAAGGACGTTTCAGAGATATCGGTTCTACTGACTCGAACCTGATGATACCCTGGACGGAGGTCGATCCTTGAGAAGTAAGTTGCACCCTGCAACTGATCGGATAGGTCGTCAATTCGAGGGAGAGGGTATCGGTTCTTGACGGTCAGTTTATTGAGTTCACGCGAATTGATGTACATCATGAGAGATGCGTCTTTCCGTTTATCGGAGAGGATTGGGGCTCTCCTGGATGACGTACTAGAGCGAATTTGTCGAAACAGACCATTTCAGCTCCAGATCGGGCTAACCAACCCATTCTGATGCTGATGTCGAGGCCTTTCAGTCAAAAGGGGATGAGATTGATGGGGAAGATTTTGTCAGATAGGCATAATAAACATCCTAAGATTTTATCCTTGGTTTCAAACTCTTGGCCGTTAGCATATTCGGTAGTAAGGCTATCCTTAAGAACTTTAGATCCTAGGTAAATGAGGGGTCTAAGTTCTAAGGAAACAAGGCTTCTTTCAGCTCCTTAATCGAATAGTACGGAAGCAAAGTGGTCATCGATAGAAGACTTACCCGTAACCGTGTTCGGGTCCTGCCGAGCTTCCTCGGTTGTGATTGCGAGAGTACTAAAAGTTTTTGTTGTATGCGCTATGGGACAAGTCCCTTGAAGGTGTTGATTGCTTCCACACTCGAGGCATAACCGTTTCTTAACTTGTTTGTTTGCTTCTTTCAGACAGTAATTCGAGAGGTGTCCCGTCCTGTGGCATATGTAGCACACCGGGCAGTTTCCGACATGGTGGAGGGGGCAGTTGGGACACTTAGGGAGCGATCCAGTGTAAGTTCGGGTTCCTGGTGTGGGTTTCTTGTTGCTGTTGCTCCTTGTTGGTTGATGATGAGCCTTCCTTTTCTTACTCTCCTTTCGTTGGACGGTTGTAGGAGGGAGAAGGAGGTTATTGTTTCTGGAGTGCTCTCCTTCTTCTTGTTTGATGGCTACTGGAAAGAGAAAAGGGTTAACGTTTCCGAGGTTTTCGCCTTCCTCTTGTTTAACTGTGGTTGGGAAGAGGTGGAGGTTATTGTCACCGTTGTTCTCCAGGTGGTTGCCCTTGGGGTTATCATCCCAGAAAACTTTGTTGTTGACCCCAGCGATGATCTGGGCGATCATGTTTGGGAGTGCTGCCTTGATCTGCACGGTAATCTTCTCGGCTAATCGGTCAGCGCGGCTTCTCTTAGGAGGCATGATTCTACAATGGAAAGAAGGGAACTAGTTTAGAACGCACGAATATGGGTATGAAATAAGGATATAGAACAACAATGTATATCGGAAAGATACATAGCGCACGCACGATAAGCGATTAAGGAATAAGAAAAGGATTCAAGCATAATAAACAAGTAAAGATTGTGAAGGTGGAAATTCCATTCCATGATAAGAGTAGTTGGTTACGAAGTTCATAATGTGAAAGGTTCAAATACTAGTACAATACAACATAAAAGAAAATAAGAATTAGCTTCAAGTCGTATACATATGGAAACCTATGACTTAAGCTTGCGATACAACACTTAAAATGAAAGAGCCTAATGACGCCTAGCAAGGAACATCTTTGCTACGATGACCGCAATTAGGGTCCCCATAATCAAGCAAGCGCTGACGAGACACTGCACCGTCCTCGACGTGGCTTGGGCCGACGTGATGACTCGGATTGACTGTTCGGAAAGTCGGTGTGCAGCCTCAGAGACTTCACACAGAAGAAGACCCTGTTGTTGGGCCTCTTCAGTGATTCCCCGAAGTTCTCGATGAATTCGAAGGAACGCTGCCGGTGGGGACGACGGTAGTGAAGACGGCATCATCGGTCTAGATGGTACGGCGCTGTCGGGGTGTTGCGTCTGCTGCTCCTGAAACTGACGCTCCCAATGATATCGATCCATCGTTGGCGCACTTGGAGTTCCAGCGTACGGGTCTACGAACGGCATCGCGGGAGGAGTGTTTTTGGATGAGTCGGGAGTCTGTCCCATCATCCTATCAGGCAGACGACCAGGAAGGACGACCTGCTTACGCGCAGTCATCCGGACACGGGGTCCACGCTGCTGGGGTGGTGCGGAAACTGGCACCGGAGGAGCAGCTGGTAGCATGGTCCTCAGGCTAGAGGTACCGTGGCTGCTCGAGAAAGCCATTGAGTTCTCCTCGGTCGGGTCAGTGGTCTCGTGGTGCTGAGCCTCTGGTGCGGAGAAGTCTTCCGAGACTCCTGCAGTGTAGACGGCTTGCGTATGTGAGTGCGACTGTGACCGGGAGTGAGACTGAGGTCGTGAGTGCGACGATTGAGACATATCGGATCTAAGAGTAATGAGTTACGTGAGTACATGGGAAAAAAAAATAAGGAAAAATGTAAACGATAGTACGTATATGGGTCAGTCACGTGAGAATCGGGAATGGATAAGACCGGGAATTTTTGACTCGAAAACCGTTTAACGATAGCAATTACTTTCCGTTCTTGCATAATTTATTTTGAACTAGGCATAGTTGATCAAGTTACGCCTAGTTAAAAGCAATTCATGCAATTGCAGAATTAATCTACTAATGTTCGAAAGCTCGTGAAATGATTTTTTTTTCCGAAAAAGCCTTGGTTATAGTTTGGTTTTAAAAAAATTTAAAAAAAAAAAAAAAAAAAAAAATTCTTAAAACCGTTTTTCACTATAACCTGTGCTCTGATACCAAGTCTGTCACACCCCGCTAAAGCGGAAACACGAAGCGTGAAGAGCAAAGATATCATTACACGAGTTATAATTTAAAGTATGCGGTTTCAAGTCATTAAAAATAGAAAATCAGGGTTTACAAGATAAAATAACCAAGTATTTAACGAGTTGCATAACAAAATACATAATTAAGTGTTTAACAAAATCCCCAAAGTGATAAAATAGGTCTTTTCCCAATTCTTGATTTCACGTGACCTGCCTGACCCATCCACATAATGTACTTCGTGTCTTACACTTGGTTTCCTGAAACATGAGATAAAGTGTCAACTACGAAAACGTAGTGAGTGAGTTACAGTTTATAAGTTGACCAAAGGTTTCAAATACAAGTTCGACGAGTATGTATATAAGTTTTCCAAAAGAAGTAAGCGGATAAACAATCGCTTAAAGGTAGTTTATATACTGTCGTATAGTTCAATTCAAGAGTCTAATGTTCGTAAAAGTTCGAGACAAGTTCCAAGTTCAAGTCGCGTAGCGAGCAGTAAAAGTGCGTAGTCATTACCTCAGCGGTGGATTAATCCACATGTGTAAGACGGCAGGTGTAAGAAGTCATTACCTCAGCGGTGGATAAATCCACATGTGTAAGACGGTAAGTAAGAGTAGTCATTACCTCAGCGGTGGATAAATCCACATGTGTAAGACAGTAAGAAAGTATATGCGTAAATAAAGACCTATGATCCTCAAGTTGTACCAACCACTAAGCTTAATATACGTAAGATTTAGTTTTCCACACTAATCCGATTCTGGTCAAGTTCCTGCCCACTAGTTCCAGTCTAGAGTTCGAGTTCGCGAGAACTTAGCAATATGTACCCAGGTTGCTACCCATAAGTAAGGAGTGACCGCTCCTAAGTATCGATACCCATAATCTATGCTAACGGCTTGTGTTAATAGTGTAAGAGTTCAGTTCCAAGAAAATCTGAGGGGCATCTAGTTCGTTCCGTTTTTAAAGTCATTTGTTTGTACTTACGGCGTTATATCCTCACCTAGGGTTTTGCTCCAAAAATACAATCAAGCTATCATTGTCAAATCAAATATCCAAAGAGGCAAACCGAGGGAATCTAAAGTAAGCCAATCCGAATAAAGATATTGTCTACGCATATTAGTTGCAAGTTCGAAAATAGTTCAAAAGTTCTCAAAGTTCCAAGAGTTCAAAGAGTTGCAAGTTCAATAAGTTTCCAAAAAAAAATAGAGAGGTAGTTCAATTAGTTCAAAAGTTTCCAAAAATAGAAAGGTAGTTCAATTAGTTCAAAAGTTTCCAAAAATAGAAAGGTAGTTCAATTAGTTCAAAAGTTTCCAAAAAATAGAAAGGTAGTTCAATTAGTTCAAAAGTTTCCAAAAATAGAAAGGTAGTTCAATTAGTTCAAAAGTTTCCAAAAATAGATCACAATACGTTGTACATAGGTTAAGGCCCGTAAAACAGTTTCACATAAGGATATTGTTCACAAAAGGATTTGATCTCATGTTTCCCCCAAAAAGAGTACTTCAAATGTAAAAGTAAGGAGGGGTGTAACTCACGGATTGCGAAGATAGATACGAATAAGCACGGACGGAGCGGGATGCGTCGGGAATCAAGGATGATCTAAGACACCGGAATATTGTATAAGAATATATTGGTATGGTTCAAGTTATGTTAAGGTTCCAAGTCAAAGTGTATAAGTCTCGGAGTTATTATGTTACTGAATTTGAAAGGTAATTTACGGTGAAAATTGGGCAGCGCTTCCGCGCAATAAAAATTATATCCATTTTCAAAACACTTTCCCGCTTTAAAATGCACAATACAACGTTTAAATCAATAACACTCAAGTTTCAAGTCCAAAATACCTTTTTAAACAATGTATAAGTCAAAACAGTAGCTTATTAACATGTATATAATCTGTGATAATTTATTTTAGCTTAAAATTAAGTTTACGACCTTTAAAACGACAAAAATAGCGAACAGGGCCATTCTGGCGGCGGCTGGAGGAAAGCAGCCGCCGGCTGACCTTTAGCCGTCGGCTGAAATCCTTCAGCCGCCGGCCAAAAGGCTTCGGCCAGTTTCATTGTTGCTCTAATTTTCGATTTTAAGCTTGTTTAACCGTTAGATTCGACATGCAAACTGGTATAACTTAAACATATGTATTTTTGAAGTAAAAACACTATTTTCTTTTAGATTTACATGCTAAATATATAGATCCAACATAAAAACTTGTTTTTAAGCAAGAAAACGTTTTGAAAGTTTATGAAAACATATTTTCAGTTTATAGATTATACATGCAATCGATTATTTATGTAAAAAGAGTAAAATAAAGAAGTTCTACCGGAGGAAAAAGCAAGGTGACGGTTTGGATGAGTTTTAGCTCCAAAACTTCTTGGAAACCCGATTTAAACCTTTCCTTTTGATACCCTTAACTCCTAGAACGTTTTTGATGGATTAGATAGTTGATATTTGTGTGTTTATGGACTGAAAATGGTGTTTAAGTTTCTGTTTTTTGCTTTGCTCTTGAGAGGAAATTAGAGAGAAAATGAGAGAGTGTGTGGGTGTGTTTTGGAAAAGTGAAGTGAAATGAATTGAGAGTGGGTAGTAGCACCTTGGGACAGGGATTTCTGGCAGAATAGGGGTCGAATGGGGCTTAGCCAAGTGTCCCCAATCGTTTTACATGCAAAAATGAGTCATAAAACACCTGTACAGACCATTCCAGCCGCCGGCTGGATGGATTCAGCCGCCGGCTGAATCCCTGCCAGCTGTTGGCTGGTCGGTTGGCTCTACAGACCTGTTTTTGATCGTTTGGGAGTTTCGTGCATCGAAAACTCCCGATTCTTTTTGCGTTGGACTTAGAATTGTTCATACTTTGATTTACTTTATATTAGGTTCATATAATTTTCACTTTTGATTCCGAGATTCGCACGATTTCGGTAAAGGAGTAACAAGAGATAAAGGGCGATATCTCGCGTTTAAAGAACGCGTTAACCGAAAAATTTGGCATAGACCTTCCAACTCATAATTATGAGGATACTAACAAGTTGGCACTTAGATATTTGATTCCGAATTTGATTCCGACACTGAAACGTTCTCGGTAAAAGTACGGTTAAAGGCAAGACGGACACTTTAAAGGATACAGAGCACGATTTTTCACCTGAAATTTTGACGGTTGTCACACAAAGAAATAATACACGATCCCCACCACGACAAAGATACGATCCACCGAAGAACGAAGACGAAGATCAAAGCCTAAAAGATCTTATGAAATCGTTCATCCACACCCAAACCTCGAAGAATGACACATTTAGTAACCAATTGAAAGTTTTAAATGACCACATCGAGCAAGGACAGAGAAATCAGAAGGCAGCACTGCAAGACTTAGAGAGACGGTTCGATAGGATGAACGAGCGGAACTCAAATCGACCTTCGGCCCAATTACCGAGTAATACGTAACAAAATCCACGAACACAGAACCAAGGCAACACTTCCAACAATCAAGCACCGAAATATCAACCTCCTGGAAGAAACGAAGGAATGCCACCCTGTCCAAAACACAGAGATGAACATGTGAATGCAATCACTACAGGCTCGGGACATGCTTATGGAGAAGATCGAGACGAAAATGGAGAAAAACAGTCAGATAGTGCGCAGCACCAACCATCTGTGCGACGCACAGAAGCAAAAAAACACCCCGGTGCGCCACACCAAGGTACTCGTGCGCAGCACCAAGCTGCTGAACAAATTCTAGATGATTTCGAGATCGAGGACGATGAGGACGAGGCACCACCAGTTCAACCTACGGCTAAAACACCTGAACCAGTGGAGGAGGTTCCAATCAAAGCTTATAAGCCACATATCTCATATCCTCAACGATTACGAAAAGAGAGAATGCGGGAGCAGTACGGTAAATTCTATGACATGATTAAATCGGTTAATATTAATGTTCATCTTGTTGATTTAATTGCAGGGATGCCAAACTACTCTAAATTCATCAAGGAGCTGGTCACGAACAAGGGAAAGCCATCGGAGGAGCAAGTCGCGTTCTTAAAGGCAGAATGTTCAGCTTTGGTAAAGAACACGATACCACCAAAGTTGGATGACCCAGGGAGTTTTCTGAGCCAGTGTAACCTCAACAATACTTACATTTGCAGTGCATTGACGGACTTAGGAGCTAGCATAAACTTAATGCCTCATTCACTATATGCTAAACTTGCCCTAGGAGTGTTAAAACCCACTAGGATGAGTATCCTCCTAGCCGACCGATCGTTTCAAAACCTGTTAGGAATTGCTGAAAACATGCTACTAAACATAGGAAAATTTACCTTCCCTTTTGATTTTGTGATTCTAGAGATGGATGAAGATGTCACGGTTCCACTTATCCTTGGACGACCATTCCTAAATACAGATGACGCAATCATTCGTGTGAAAAATGGGCAAATTTCATTGGGGGTTGGGGAAGAAAGAATTGTCTTTACATTAGATAGAGCCATGACCCATTCTTATTCTACTGATGAAACTTGTTTTCGGATTGATGTGTTTGATGATTTAGATTGGCAGGAAATTCTTGAGATAGAAACTAGCTTGGAGGAAGAACTAAAGGACGAGAAAATCGAAGAAGTGGAGATTGAAGTTCAAGAGGAACTGAAGCTGGACCAGAGCATGAGGATCAAGTCTTCAATTGAAGAACCACCTACCGACTTGGAGTTGAAGCAACTACCGGTACATTTAGAGTATGCTTTTCTTGAAGGTACTAATTTATTACCAGTTGTTATTTCGTCATCACTTTCGGGTGACGAAAAAGCTCGATTATTGACAGTCCTTAAAGGTCATAAAAAGGCCTTTGCTTGGCGTATATCTGACATACCCGGAATTAGCCCCGAATTTTGCAAACATAAAATTAATTTTCTTGATAACATAAAGCCCGTTGTTCAAAGACAACGGAGGCTAAATCCGAATATGACAGATGTCGTGAAAAAGGAAGTTGTTAAGTTGTTGGATGCAGGAATTATTTACCCAATCTCAGACAGCCCATGGGTGAGCCCAGTTCACTGTGTTCCAAAGAAAGGAGGTATGACTGTGGTGTTGAATGACAAAAACGAACTGGTACCAACAAGGACTGTCACAGGATGAAGAGTTTGCATCGACTACCGCAAGCTAAACGAAGCCACCAGGAAGGACCATTTCCCACTACCATTCATGGACCAAATGATTGAAAGACTAGCAGGAAATGAGTTCTACTGCTTCTTGGATGGATTCTAGGGGTATTTCCAGATACCTATCGCTCCCGAAGATCAGGAAAAGACCACCTTCACATGCCCGTTCGGAACATACGCATATCGGAGAATGCCCTTTGGTCTATGCAACGCACCGGCTACTTTTCAACGGTGTATGCTAGCCATTTTTCAGGACATGGTGGAAAAGACAATGGAGGTTTTCATGGATGATTTTTAAGTATTTGGAGATTCATTCGATGCATGCTTGAAGAATTTGGATCAGATCTTGGGAAGGTGTGAGGAAGCTAACTTGGTCCTAAACTGGGAGAAATGCCACTTCATGGTTCGAGAGGGAATTGTACTGGGACACAAAATTTCAAAAGTTGGGATAGAGGTAGACAAAGCAAAGATCGAAGTCATTGCCAAACTACCACCACCAACGAACGAGAAAGCATTCAGAGCTTTTTGGGACATGCGGGATTCTACAGAAGGTTTATCAAGGATTTCTCGAAGATTACTCGTCCTATGACGAAATTATTAGAGAAGGAGGTAGCTTTCAATTTCTCGAAGGAGTGCTTACAGGCTTTCGAGTTACTCAAGGAGAGGATCACCAATACACCCATATTGGTAGCACCGGATTGGTCTCAACCCTTTGAACTAATGTGTGACGCCAGTAATTTCGCAGTGGGAGCTGTTTTGGGGCAACGGATCGACAAGCATTTTCGACCTATCTACTTCGCCAGCAAAACAATGAACGAAGCCCAACAAAATTATACCACTACGGAAAAGGAACTTTTTGCTGTAGTTTTTGCTTTTGACAAATTCCGCTCATACTTAGTATTGAGCAAAACAATTGTTTTCACGGATCATTCTGCTTTAAAATTCTTATTTTCTAAATTAGATGCTAAACCTAGATTAATTCGTTGGATTTTATTGTTACAGGAATTTGACATCAAGATCAAGGACAAGAAAGGAGCTGAAAATGTAGCAGCAGATCATTTGAGCAGACTGGAGAACCCAAGTTTGGGGGAGTTGAAGGAAGGGGAGATAGATGACGCATTTCCGGGGGAAATGTTGGCCTGTATTAGCAAAACGGACAACGATGCTCCATGGTTCGCCGATATTGCGAACTATCTATCCGGAAAAATTGTCAACAAAA
>CAJVGC010000054.1:0-19772 GCA_910822075.1 Senecio squalidus
TTCAGAGGGAACAATTGAAAGTAAGGGGTCTTTTGTTTTTTCTTAATGTTGAAGTCTGAAAACCAGTTCTGAATGATAGATAGTGTCTGAAATCTGAAAGCAGAATCATTAAGACTATTTGAAAAAAAAACTTGTACAAATGTCTAAATATGTTTTTGTTTTTTTCTATTATTATTTTCCATGCCATTAAACTAGCTAATTTTCCTAGGTTCATTTTGTTATTATTAATAATGTTATTACTATTAGAATTAATTATCTTAAAAATTCTTCGTAACCTTCTATTATTTATGGAAACGTCAAGATTGAAATTAAAAAATGTTGGAACGATAACTTCTTTTGCAAACTCGATCATTTTACCTAACATTTTATGAAGAACTTTGTGAATTGTTTATAATGAATGTAGAAATCTACGCTTTACAACCTCAAAATGTTGATTATTTCCTAAAACAAGCAAAAAGATAGCCATTTTCTTATCGGTTTATATATGTTTATAATCCTTTAACCACCATTTTACTATGAAATGCATAGCAACTCAATAAACTTTCTATCATTGCCTTCCAATAAATCCACAGTGTATTGATGCACGAACATTGCATATGTATTATCCAACGTTCTATTAAAGTCTCACGGTTAAAAGTAGCGAATATACATATATATATAACAATAAGGAGTACAAATTTATGGTTGTTTTCTATGATTCAACTTTTTACAAATAAGTTATAATTAAAATGATACTTCATGTAGTTTCAAATGATTAATGTTAATTATAAATAAATACCATATTAAAGTAGGCAAATCCAACAAAAATAATGAAAATAACTTGTTCTTAACAAAAATATTGGAGTAGTTCAAATAAAGACAAAAATAATAACTCAACTTTATAATAAAATAAAAGCTAAAATAAAAATCAAAAACATTTTAAACGAAATACTAGATAAAATAAAACTTAATTAATTATTAATTCAAACTTGGCTAAATAAAGTTCTAGATAAGTGTTGAATAATTAATTATTGATATAACGAAAGTAGAAGAAAATGTTTTGGGTTTTATCAACATAATAAGAGGAATTCAGAAATTGTCAAAGTCTTACCGAATAAGAGGATTTTTAGAAAATTTTAAAGGTTTAAGGAGTAAAAAAACAAAACCACTTATTGACAAAAGGTCTGACCGTTTTAGACAAAAGCATCTAATTAAAAACTTATTTAAAAAAACAAATGAGCCCTAAGTGGTAAGGATTCACATTAATTTCAAAAACACTAGGTAGGGATACCGACACGATACATCGGTGTTAAAATTTTTTTTTTTGATAAAATTATACTAGTGTTTATATAATAAATATTGAATTTAAATTAGTTATACAAAATACAATTAACTTTAGTTAGGTATTTAACTATTAAAGGTTTAAAATGAATATATATATATATATATATATATATATATATATATATATATATAGGGTTCATGTAAAAAGTGATAAATTTGTAAAAAGTGTGAGAAGTATTGTGGGAGTGACATGTGGCAAACTTGATTTTTTTTTTTTTTTCTTTTTTTTTTTTTTTTTTTTTAATAAAAATAAAATTTTTTTTAAATAAAATATTTTAAAAAAAAATCGAAATTTTTTTCTTTCGAGAATTTTTTTTTTCATTTTGCTCGAAAAAAGTTATGTACGAAAAAAAATATGATACACATTTATGATGCACATTTATGATGCACATCTATGATGAACATTTTATGTGTGCATCATAGTTGAATATCATCGTTTTTTTGTCTGCATCATTTATATGAATCATATTTTTTGTGCATCATTAATGTGCATCATATTTTGTGTGTGCATCATATGACGTGGCAGATGACGTTATCAAAAAGAATTTCAAATTTTTTTTTTTTACAATTTTTTTTTCATAAAAGAAATATTATTTTTTTAAATGTCTTTTTATTAATTATTTTTTTTCCCAAGCTTGCCACATGTCACTCCCACAATGCTTCTCACACTTTTTACAAATTTAACATTTTTTATTTGATCCTACTCCTATATATATATATATATATATATATATATATATATATATATATATATATATATATATATATATATATATATATATATATATATATATATATATATATATATATATATATATATATATAGGGTGAGGTTCAAAAGGGATCTCCAATTCTCTAGAGATCCAAGGATCCACTTCCTAGCCATACATTTTTCCTTAATAAACTTTTTTTTTTCCCGTTTTTTAATTCGGTTTTTTTTTTTTTTTTTCATATGTTTTACTTAACTTTTTTTTTTTTTTCAAAATCACATTTGATTTTTTTTGTAAAAAACTGAAATCACATGTGATTTTCAAAAACCAAAATTTATAAATTTTAAAATCACACGTGAATTTTTTTTTTTTGTCGAAAATCACATGTGATTTTATAAGCAAAATAGTTTGTAGGTTAAAAATCACATGTGATTTTGATAAAAAATAATCAATAATTTTTTAAAATCAAACGGGATTTTACCCATAAAAGATTTGTAGATTGAAAATCACATGTGATTTTTTAAAATAAGGTTGAAAATCAAATGTGATTTTCGGAAAAATAAAAAAATAAAAAGTAAATAAAAAGGTAAAAGAAAAAAGTAAAAATTTTTTTTAGAAAAAAAGTAAAAAAAAGAACAAACATATAAGGAAAAATGTGAGGTTAAGAAGTGATCCCTGGATCTTTAGAAAATTAGAGATCCCTTTTGAACCCCAATCTATATATATATATATATATATATATATATATATATATATATATATATATATATATATATATATATATATATATATATATATATATATATATATATATATATATATATATATATATAGTGAATGGTTCATGCGAGAACTAATAATTATGCGAAAACTGCGAGAACTAATTCTGGACCCTTAGATCTTTTGATCGATGGTTATAAATGAATCAGGGACTATTTTGTAAATAATTTAAAGTTAATGGGGAATAATGAAAAAGGTTGACGGTAATATCGGAATTGATCAAAAATCCTTAAATTTCTCTCTTTTTTCATTTATATATTCAGTATAAACATCTCATAAATAATTAAGCAGTTATACTTTTTCATTCTCTCCTCATTTCAATTGGATCTGGGTTTTTTTCTTTTTCTTTGGCGTCGCTCCCTCTTCATCATCATTATATTTGGTGTAAAAATAAAAAAAGGTAGGCAACATGGGACCTACAATGGTTTAAATATGGTGAAAATTAAGAATGTAAATTATTCATATTTTTAACCAAATATCACTTTATTTGTCATGCTTTCAATTACTTTAGATATTTTTATTATATTTTTAATTTATTTAGTCTCGCTGTTTTTATTTATTTCTATTATATTATCTCCAAACCTAATATACCGGTTAATTTGAATAATATGCTCTTTTTAGTTCGTTTTTCTAATTAGAATTTCTAATTTTTAAGGTTTATGGATGATGAAGATGATAAAAAAGCCACTTGTAATTTTAGCTTTTGAATAATTACAATGATGGAAACAATGACAAAGAGAATCGTTTTTTTCCGAAAATTGTTCAATTATGAACATCAACCTTGTACATAGATGAACACTCCTTGTACATAGATGAACACTCGATTGGTGGATGAAAAGCTAAAACATATATATATATATATATATATATATATATATATATATATATATATATATATATATATATATATATATATATATATATATATATATATATATATATATATATATTGTGACAACCGTCAAATTTCAGGTGATCTTTACGCTCTATGTCCCTCGTTTTATCTATTGCGTCTTTAAATTGAACTTTTATCGGAAACGCGCATGTGTCGGAATCACAACCGGAACAAACTTATATAAGTCCTAATGCCAAGAAAACACCTAATGAACTTTCCTAAGTTCATAATGTAACATACTTTAAAACATTAGTTAACGAAAAGGTCTAACGAAACAAAACACAAAATAACAAAAATCGGAAAAAATTTCAAAATAAGCCAGGACGCCGCACAGTGGCCTTGTGCGACGTCCTGGATGTCCAGAATTCAAATTTTTGAATTTTTATTGTTGTCTCGTTTTTATAAACCCCAACCCCCAATTAAACTCGAGAATATGCACTTATTACTGCATTTTAGCAGTCCCAAACCCCACTTTTACTACTTTTCTTTCTTTTCCTTTTCATTTTCATTTACATAAACATAAAAAAAACACACACACACACACTAAGTTTTCTCTCTAACACCTCTCAAGAACATCACGAATTCCAGTGATTTCCAGCCTTTAAACCCACCAAAATCAACCATAAAAATAGTTATAAACATCAAAGGAAGCAAGGGAAACAAGTGTGTGTCGATTTCAAAGCTTTTCTACCGATTTTTGGAGCTCAAATCCGTTCAAAACATCCTCCATCCATTTTCATCCGGTAGATTTCTTTTATTTTACTATTCTTATATAAATAAACACTTGCATGGATGATCTATGGACTTGAAATGAGTTTTTACAAAGATTTATAACGTTTTATGTACAAAAACGATTTTTAACCGAAATATTGTGTAGATCTATAGTTTTATGGTTAAAAATGGTTTAGAAACTGTAAAAATAATGTTTTATGAAGTACCTACTGTTTGCATGTCGAAATCTAAGGTTGGAATAATCGTTTGGGCAAGAAAAACTCAAAACGGGAAAAGGCAGCAGTAGGTGCGCCGTTCCTGTGACCGGGACGGCGCACACCTCTGCTGCCCTCCCCGAAAATCGTCGTTTTTGGTCGTTTAAACTCGTGTAGACATTCTGGATTTTTGTTACAAATATTGTGGGACTGAGAACAATAAAAGATACACATTCAAGACCTTTTGTTGGACTATTTGGACTAATATGAACTTGTTTAAATATGAGATGGTGATATATGCATTTTATGAGCGGAGGTGACTTTGGATTTTTGGATATGAAATTTGGGCGCGGAAGCGCTGCCCAAATTTCACTAGGAAAAATCCAAACCATCTCGGTGACCAAAATATGTCTATCTTAATCATAAAAACGTTAAAATTGGACTTTTGGACAAAAACGCAACTTTCACCGTTTCGGGACTATTTTAATTAAACTTAACCTTGACACTTAAAGTTTAGTTAAGAACTTGATTATATTATCTTAAGTACAATAAAATAATTAGATAATAAAAATTGGACTACCTTGGTATTATTAGGCGACCCGTGATTCCCGACTCCCGCTCCGACCGATTCCCGAGCTCTTTATCTTCGCAAACCGTGAGTTACACCCCTCCTTACTTTTACATTCTAAGTACTCTTTTTGGGGGAGACATGAGATCAAATTCTTTTGTGAACAATATCTTTATGTGAAACTATTTTTCGTGCTTGAACCTATGAACACGTATTGTGATCTATTTTTAGAAACTTTTGAACTAATTGAGCTACTTTCTATTTTTGGAAACTTTTGAACTAATTGAGCTACTTTCTATTTTTGGAAACTTTTGAACTAATTGAGCTACTTTCTATTTTTGGAAACTTTTGAACTAATTGAGCTACTTTCTATTTTTGGAAACTTTTGAAATAATTGAGCAACTTTCTATTTTTGGAAACTTTTGAACTAATTGAGTTACCTTTCTATTTTTGGAAACTTATTGAACTTGAAACTCTTTGAACTCTTGGAACTTTGAGAACTTTTGAACTATTTTAGAACTTGCAACTAATATGCGTAAACAACATCAATTGTTCGGATTGGCTTACTTTAGACTCCCTAAGTTTGCCTCTTTGGATATTTGATTAGACAATGATAGCTTGGTTGTATTTTGGAACAAAACCCTAGGTGAGGATATAAACGCCGTAAGTACAAACAAAAACTTTTTAGAACGGAACGAACTAAATTCCCCGCAACTTTTTCTTGGAACTGAACTCTACATACTACTAACACAAGCCGTTAGCATAAATTATGGGTATCAATACTTAGGAGCGGTCACTCCTTACTTTAGGGTTGCAACATGGGTACATATTTCTAAGTTCTCGCGAACTCGAACTCTAGACTGGAACTAGGGGCTGGAACTTGACCAGAATCGGATTAGTGTGCAAAACTAAATCTTACTTTATATTAAGCTTAGTGGTTGGTACAACTCGAGAATCATAGGTCTTTATTTACACATATACTTACTTACTGTCTTACTTATGTGGATTAATCCACCGCTAGGTAATGACTACGAACTTTCTCCGCTCGCTACGCTACTTGACTTTGAACTTAACTTGGAACTTACTCGAACTTATTTTGAACTCCCTTTGAACTTATTTTGAACTTATCTGAGCTCGAACGTATTTGAACCTTGAACTATTCTTGAATTTTAAGCACTTGAACTTATTTGAACTTCTTGATTTTGAACGAATCTGAACTTTTATGAACTTTGAACTTGTCTCGAACTCTTACGAACTTTTCATTAAACCTTTTTTATCAACTTATAAACTGTAACTCACTCACTACGTTTTCGTAGTTGACACTTTATCTCATGTTTCAGGAACTAAGCGTAAGTTATGAAGTGCATTGCTCAGGCGGGTCAAGTCTTTTATGTGAAGTGTACCTCGGGAAGAAGACCTTATTTTGGGAATTTTTATTTAAAAACATTTTAATATGTACTATGGTCTTAACTTTGAATCTTGGTTGTAACTTTGACTTTTGTACTTTTCAATTTAAATCTTAACGACCTGAACCGTTGATTTTAATGTAACCCGTGAAATGATTCTTTGCTCTTCACATTCCGTGTTTCCGCTTTAGCGGGGTGTGACAGACTTGGTATCAGAGCACGGGTTATAGTGAAAACGGTTTTAAAAATTTTCAAAAAGTTTTCGAAACCAAAACTATAAGGGAAAAAGCACTGGATGGTCATTGTACTACCACAAAATTTCTGTATAGGTCATTGAACAAAATTTACGTCTATCTACATCACCATACCGCATTTTACCGTTTAAATAAACCACTTTTTTTCAAACTACCGGTTAAAAACCGGTGACGTCACACCCCACTAATTCTCTCTCTCTCTCTCTCTCTCTCTCTCTCTCTCTCTCTCTCTCTTTCATTTTTAAATTACCAAATCCAATTGGGATCGTCACTTTAATTTTTTATTAAACCCTAATCTTCGCAGAACCCTAAATTGATAAACCCTAAATCATCGATCAACGTTCAAATTGGACATCGTGGAGCATTCAAGTATGATAACGATCAACTTTCATCGTGGTGGTAGATTTGAAAAAGACCCTTTTAGTTATGAGTACGATATGCTAACTGTTTTGAAGGATGTGGACATAGATTCTATGAATTTCAGTAAGTTTAAAGCGTTTTTAGAAGAATCATCATCTGCTTTATGCAATTTTATTTTTTTTCTTGTTCCTGGTAAAGATTTAGACTCTGGATTGAGGCATTTGAATTCTGATATTGGTTTAGTTAGTTTTATAAAATATGCTGAAGAGAATGGAGGTTTGATTGAGATTTACATTGGCCACTCGGAGTGTGAGATAACTAGGGACCTGATTAAGGATGGAAATGGTCGTGTAACTGAATCAGTAGAAAATGTTGAAGAAGAATGTGATAATGATGATGAAGAAGAAGATATGTATGATATGTACTCGTCGGATGAAAGTGACACTGCATCTGTTGATCACCTTTCAGAAGGTGAGGATGAGGTATTTGAAGTTAGGAGTAGCAAAATTAGTCTGCCTAAACCTAAAAAGAAAGCTGATGTGTCTGAAATAATACATATTTTATAGCCACATTTATCATATTTAAGCATCATTATCTGCAACTTTTGTTATGATTTGGTATACTTTTAGTTAGAATTGCAGATTAATGTTATATTTGGGCTATGGAGCGAAAAGGAGCTGAAACCGGTTTAAAACGGAGACAAACGAGAAGGAAATATGAAGATTAAGAAACAGCCGGCGGCTGAAATTCCTTAGCCGGCGGCTGGATTAAGATTTTCAAGAATTGTTCGTTACGTGCCGCGGAAGCAACTTTTTAGCCCGTGTGTTTTAGCCGACGGCTGAAATGAGCCAGCCGACGGCTAAATGGTCGTTTTCAGAAATCTATATAATGGGCTTCTAGGTTTCGGATTTAAAACACCTTTATCATTATTCTCAACCAGCATTCATCTTGGAGAGCTGAACGAAGAGTCCTAGAAGCCGTCAAACACTTGGAAGCTTTTGGTTAATCTCTTTTAACCAACTTTGATTTTAGTAATTGTTTTGATTCAAGTTATTTACATTATTTTTCTTGATACAATGAATTGTTTGAAGACTTATTTTGTTATTTGCTTACAATCCAACATGAGCTAAACTCTTTAAGCGATTGCTTGGATTGTTGAACCTGGATCTATGTTTTAATCAAGTTTATGTTTGAACTTATTGATTTTTCCATTATTATTTACGTTTAATCGCGATCCATGTTTATTCAAGGTTATTAAATTTACTACTTAGCGTGATTGATAGATCTATAACATAACTAGCGTTCTTATATGATTTATTGGTTATTTGCAATTATATGATTTATTAGATAATTGTAGCTTGAGACTTAATTGAGATAGGCTAAGAGTTTAGTAATTTAATAAATTGAATGAACATGACAATTATATCAGGATTGAATAATTGAGACTTTTGTTAATTCGTAGTCGACAGATTAAATTGTAAATAATAGTGAGCTTAAAACACAATTTAGAGTGGATAAATCTAAGATAGCTCTTGATGTACGAATAATCGTATGATCTTTCTCTAAAATTGTAGGATTAGATAACTCTAGCGGGAAATCTAGTTATCATAGGAATCACAGTTAAATCAATCAAACATATTCTTGTTAATTCATAATCCAGGTGAAACGTAATTCCAAGTAATCGTTGCTTTTAAATCTGATTAATTCTCAAATACTTTTCGAAACAGTTTTTCATCCGCAATCCATTTAGTTAATTAAATTGTTATTTAATTTAGTTATTTGTTTTCTGCATTATGTTCTCTCAGAACTAAAACGTCCCCCATATTTAATTGCTTTTATTAGTTTAATTACATAATTTGAGATAACGGATATTAATACACGTTCCCTGAGTTCGATCCGGACTTACTGATTCTATATTTACGTACGATCAGGTACACTGCCTGTTTTGTGTGTTGATATACGTTGGTAAAAATCCTTTTCTAAACTTTAATAAATTTTATGTTATAAAATACACATCAAGTTTTTGGCGCCGCTGCCGGGGAACGAACCCGGGTCACCCGCGTGACAGGCGGGAATACTTACCACTATACTTGTAAACTTTAGAACTTGACACTGTATACGCTTCGAGGCTATGAATGAGCATAAGTTTTTACTTATCAGTAACTAGGAAAGAGGCAAAAGAATTAGGATTGTTAAACAGTTGATTGGCCTATTCGTTTCTTATAGTCAATAGCTACACTGGTTATTTGACTCACACTACCTATCGAGCACTCATTTTTAGTGTTTTTGACGTTTAGATACCATATTTGCGCGTTTTTTTTTTTTTTTTTTTTTTTTTTTTTTTTAATTTTTTTTTTTAAAAATTTTTTTTTTTAAAAAAAAATTTAAAAAAAAAAAGGCAATTGGCCTGATATGTGATGATCTTTGGTTATGTTGTGTCTTTTTAAGACTATTTTTATTTTTATTTGTATTTTTATTTCGTATGGATTATTTGTGTGAGATTGTTATATTTGGATTATGTATTTCTTATGCTTATTTTATTGTGGTACTTAATATGTGTGCATCTGTTTCCCATTTTAGAATTTCAACCATTTTAGTGGAAGTAATGCCGGAAATCCAAATTTTCAAAGGAAGCTATGCAGATTTTTTGAGGACGTTAAGCTTTTACCAGCCATACATCCTTTCCATTGCTAATTCCTTTCACAGCATTCAACATTTAAATGGGGGAGCATTTTCTATTCCTTTCTCTTTTTCTTTTTGCACTTACTTGCTGAATTTTATTTACAATGAGGACATTGTATTGTTTAAGTGTGGGGAGGGGTTAGGATTGAATCTATTTGTCCTTAGGAACAATTTGTGTGAAAATTTTACAATTTTTGACATATTTTTCGTAATTAGTTTAACTAGTTGCATAACTAGGCACACCTACCCATTTCAATTTTTGTGAGGATTTGAGCCATTATAGCATACATTTTATATGCTTTTATCTTCATTTGTTATGAGTGTGCCGGTGACTTGTAAACTTTAGAACTTGACACTGTATACGCTTCGAGGCTATGAATGAGCATAAGTTTTTACTTATCAGTAACTAGGAAAGAGGCAAAAGAATTAGGATTGTTAAACAGTTGATTGGCCTATTCGTTTCTTATAGTCAATAGCTACACTGGTTATTTGACTCACACTACCTATCGAGCACTCATTTTTAGTGTTTTTGACGTTTAGATACCATATTTGCGCCAAACCTTTTTCTTTTATCACCTTTCCAGATATATTCCATAAATTGAGCCTAATGTATAAGTCGTTTAATCCAGATATTTTAGTTGAAAATTCCCTTTTTCTTAACTTGATTGATTATTAGACGGAATGTTATATATGATGGCGTGGAGTTGTTTAATTTACTTTAGTTCACGAAGGAAGTTACTGGTGGATATAAGTTAAGAATTATTCAGGATCTTGATGGACCTTTTGAGCGGTGTCTTTAATATAAAAAAATATATATATAAAAAAAGAAAAAAAAAAAGAATAGTTATTAAAGCCCGTACGAGGTAGCCAATATTTGTTAAAGTTGTTTGACGTTAGTTGCGAGAAATAAAAAATTCTCAATTGAAGTGTTGAAGTTATTTGACAAAGTTTGCGAGAAATAAAAATTCTCGATTGGAGCGTTGAAGAATTAAGACGAAATTTGGTCTTAGAAGTTTCATCAGAGTGAGCCATTAGGGATAATTAATCAAGTTTTGAAAGTAATATAATTTTTGACTAAAATGTTTGGATTTGTAGACTAATTGGAAGTTGATTGTTTCATATCATTCATATTAATTCACCTTCATCATATTTTCCACTATTTTACCCATCACCCATTGATATGACCATAAGCCCTCTGAACTAGTTACTTAGACTCTATTGGTGGAGAAGCGTATCGTTATCCAGCCTATGATAGAATACTTGTCATGACTGAGCTTTGAGCGATTTCACATATATATTACACTTAGATTAGCTTTTTGAGTGATTGAGTGTTATACTTCCCAAATCGTGAGATGTTTAGTTATGCATTTAAATTATGGCTTGGTAATAATTAAATTCATCTTCGTAAATAAATTTTTTGTAATTTACTCGACTCGTTGGGTATTTTATTTTTATTGAAGATGTTTGTTTTGTTCTAGATTTAACAGTTTACTTGAGGACAAGTAAGATTCAAGTGTGGGGAATTTGATGTGTCTGAAATAATACATATTTTATAGCCACATTTATCATATTTAAGCATCATTATCTGCAACTTTTGTTATGATTTGGTATACTTTTAGTTAGAATTGCTGATTAATGTTATATTTGGGCTATGGAGCGAAAAGGAGCTGAAACCGGTTTAAAACGGAGACAAACGAGAAGGAAATATGAAGATTAAGAAACAGCCGGCGGCTGAAATTCCTTAGCCGGCGGCTGGATTAAGATTTTCAAGAATTGTTCGTTACGTGCCGCGGAAGCAACTTTTTAGCCCGTGTGTTTTAGCCGACGGCTGAAATGAGCCAGCCGACGGCTAAATGGTCGTTTTAAGAAATCTATATAATGGGCTTCTAGGTTTCGGATTTAAAACACCTTTATCATTATTCTCAACCAGCATTCATCTTGGAGAGCTGAACGAAGAGTCCTAGAAGCCGTCAAACACTTGGAAGCTTTTGGTTAATCTCTTTTAACCAACTTTGATTTTAGTAATTGTTTTGATTCAAGTTATTTACATTATTTTTCTTGATACAATGAATTGTTTGAAGACTTATTTTGTTATTTGCTTACAATCCAACATGAGCTAAACTCTTTAAGCGATGGATTGTTGAACCTGGATCTATGTTTTAATCAAGTTTATGTTTGAACTTATTGATTTTTCCATTATTATTTACGTTTAATCGCGATCCATGTTTATTCAAGGTTATTAAATTTACTACTTAGCGTGATTGATAGATCTATAACATAACTAGCGTTCTTATATGATTTATTGGTTATTTGCAATTATATGATTTATTAGATAATTGTAGCTTGAGACTTAATTGAGATAGGCTAAGAGTTTAGTAATTTAATAAATTGAATGAACATGACAATTATATCAGGATTGAATAATTGAGACTTTTGTTAATTCGTAGTCGACAGATTAAATTGTAAATAATAGTGAGCTTAAAGCACAATTTAGAGTGGATAAATCTAAGATAGCTCTTGATGTACGAATAATCGTATGATCTTTCTCTAAAATTGTAGGATTAGATAACTCTAGCGGGAAATCTAGTTATCATAGGAATCACAGTTAAATCAATCAAACATATTCTTGTTAATCATAATCCAGGTGAAACGTAATTCCAAGTAATCGTTGCTTTTAAATCTGATTAATTCTCAAATACTTTTCGAAACAGTTTTCATCCGCAATCCATTTAGTTAATTAAATTGTTATTTAATTTAGTTATTTGTTTTCTGCATTATGTTCTCTCAGAACTAAAACGTCCCCCATATTTAATTGCTTTTATTAGTTTAATTACATAATTTGAGATAACGGATATTAATACACGTTCCCTGAGTTCGATCCGGACTTACTGATTCTATATTTACGTACGATCAGGTACACTGCCTGTTTTGTGTGTTGATATACGTTGGTAAAAATCCTTTTCTAAACTTTAATAAATTTTATGTTATAAAATACACATCAAAAGCAGTTAAAATGTTTGATAAAACATTTTTGTCTAAGATTTATGGGGGTTTAGATAGGGAAAAATTGTTTGAGAAGGAAGTGTGTGTTGAAGCTGAGCATGGAGCAGATGATAAGGATGGATTGGGAGGGCCAGTGCATGATCCTAGCATTAAATGGAAGTTCATGAGACAACATTTAGGTGAAAGGTATGAGGGTCCAGAGCAATTGAAAAGGTGTTTGGCTTTCTATGCTCTTGCTAATGGATACCAGTTGTATTACACAGTTAATGATGGTAAGAGGCTTTTAGCTAAATGTAGTAAAAATGTTGGTGATGGTCCCAAATGCACATTTAGATTGTGGGCATCTTGGATGCAGAAGGAAAAGTCCTTTCAAATCAAGAGTTTACAAGATGAGCATAGATGTTCAAGGAGTTATGACTTTGGAAGCTTGATTACTTGCAACTGGATAGCTAGGAACTATGCTAAAAAAATCATGGCAAGACCTAATATCAAAGTTAAGGAGATACAGGAAGCTATGTTGAAGAAGTATAAGTGTAGAGTGACTTTTGGTCAGGCTAGAAGGGGGAAGATCAAAGCATTAGAACAATATGAGACTTGTTTAGAAGATCATTATGGACAGTTGTGGTCATATGCAGAAGAGATTATTACATCTAACCCAGGAAGCACTTGCTTAATGAGTGTTGAACCAATGCCAGATGGAAAAACTTACTTTAAAAGCTTTTATGTTTGTTTTAAGGGACTCAAAGATGGTTGGTTGGCAGGATGTAGGAAGGTTTTAGGGATTGATGGGTGTTTTTTGAAATCTATATGCAAAGGAGAGTTGCTTGCAGCTGTAGGAAGAGATGGGAATAACCAGATGTTTCCAGTGGCTTGGGCAGTTGTGAGCATTGAGAACAAAGAGAATTGGAAATGGTTTATGGAATGTTTAGTGGCAGATTTGGAGTTAAACTATGGTGAAGGTCTAACTATCATCTCATATCAACACAAGGTAATTTGTATATCACTTCTTAGGGTATTTTTTATGTCAATTAACTTTGTAAGTATTCATTTTCAGGGTATTTTGGAAGCAACCAAGGAGGTCATACCTTTAGCACAACATAGACAGTGTGCAAGGCACATATATGCTAACTTCAGAAAGAAGTTTACAGGTGTGTTGTTTAGAAACTTATTCTGGAAAGCATCAAAGGCCACCTTCCCTGCTAGATTGAGAAATATATGATGGAGTTGAAAACGACAAGCAAAGAAGCAGATAAACATTTTAGGGAAAGGCAACCAAATAGCTGGAGCATGGCCTTTTTTACAACAGATAGGGCATGTGATGCAGTGGAAAATGGAATAAGTGAATGCTTCAATTCTGTTATAGTGGATGCTAGAAGGAAACCAATTATAAACATGCTGGAAGATATAAGATTTTATATCATGTTAAGGATGCAGAAGATGAGAGAGAATCATGAATCATGGAGTCATGAGATTTGCCCAACCATAAGGAAGAAGATTACATTGATTCAGGACTTGCATAGGTATGATTTTCCCATTAAAATTACCTCTATTTAAATGTTTTTTGGCTAATATTTCTTATAATGTGTAGGCATTGGGAGGTTTTTCCATGTGGAAACAGTTTGTTTGAGGTAAGGAATGGTTATACTGCATTTAGAGTAGATGAAGTTAAGTGGACCTGTAGTTGTAGATTATGGCAGTTGTCAGGTATTCCTTGTGAACATGGGTATGCAGTTATCTTTCATTTACACAAGAATCCAGACCATTATGTGTCAAATTACTTCAAAAAACCCATGTTTGTAGCTACATATAACCATTTCATAAATCCCTTAAATGGTATTGAACAATGGCCACCATCTAATAACCAAAAACCATTACCCCCCATTGCTAGAAGAATGGGGGGTAGACCCAAACACAAAAGAAAGAGAGATGCCTTTGAGGGTGGTAATCAAGATAAGACTAAGGTTAGAAGGATTGGGAGGGTAATGCATTGTAAAAATTGTGGGGAAGAGGGACACAATAGGGCCACTTGCACAGTGGTTAGAGATGGTGATGTTAGGGGTGATGGTGATGTTAGGGGTGATGGTGAAGCTGTTAGAGGTGGTGGTAGAGCTGTTAGGGGTGATAGAGGTGGTGGTAAAGCTGTTAGGGGTGGTGGTAGGGGTGATAGAGGTGGTGGTAAAGCTGTTAGGGGTGGTGGTAGAGGGGATAGAGGTGGTGGCAAAGCTGTTAGGGGAGGTGGTAGGGGTGATAGAGGTGGTGGCAAAGCTGTTAGGGGAGGTGGTAGGGGTGATAGAGGTGGTGGCAAAGCTGTTAAGGGTGGTGGTAGAGGTGATAGAGGTGGTGGCAAAGCTGTTAGGGGAGGTGATAGGGGTGATAGAGGTGGTGGCAAGGATGTTAGGGGTGAACAATTGGTTCAGATTGTGGAAGAAGAACCCCTTAATGAACAAGAGGGAAGTACTGAAGAAGTAAGTGTTAGAAGGAGATTATTCACAGATTTTGAACAGAATGTGGAAGAAGAAGAGACTACAATTAATGGGTAGGTTGTTAGAAAAATAGGGCCAGGAGATTCTTTAGATGGTAGTGCATATCTAGGTGGTATTAAACCAATTGGTTATGGCGTATCCTGGGATCCTATTGATGGAGAGCCAATGTTAGGGGTAAGTACTCTTTATTGTTCTTTTTATTTTTCTTTTTATATATGTAACAATTTAACTGTGTGTTGTAGAATAAGGATGGACTTCCAAGGTATGCTTGGCCACCAGGGATAACTGTAGAAGATTGCATAATAGAGGCTGGTCAAGATGTGAATGCAGTGTTGCATCACTACAAAGAACAAGAAGCTGAGGAAATCCCTATTGTGTCTCAGCCTCCTTTGGCAACTCAAGAAGCTGAGGAAATTCCAGTTGTCACTCCTAAGAGGAGGTTCAAGAGGCTTCTGAAGAGGCCACCATCAGTGTCTGAAGAGGAGGTTCAAGAAGCTCCTTTGGAATCACTTAATGAACCTCCTTTGGCAAATCAAGAAGATGAGGTAAGTACTGAAGTTGCAGTCAATGTCACTCCCAAGCAAAGGAAGCAAAAGGTGAAGTTGCAGGTGAAGAGGAGGCCACCTTCTGAAAGAATCAAGATTGCACATTTCAAGAAGCCATTGTCACCAGGTCCTGGTTTAACTGCTGATGACTGTATATCACTTGATTAGGATGTAGTCTGATTAGCATGATGTAGTATGGAACTTGTTAATGTTGTCTTTTGGTGGTACTTGTTGTCTATTTGTAACTTATGCCACTTTATGTTGGCTGTAACTGTCTTTTGGTTAATTCATTAGGAACTTGTTAAGGTAGTATGTTGGATGTTGGATGTAACAATTAGGAATGGTTGTAAATGTCTTTTGTTGGTAAATGTTGGTAGTATGTTGGATGTTGGATGTAACAATTAGGAATGGTTGTAAATGTCTTTTGTTGGTAAATTGTAATTGTCTTTTGGTTTTACAGCAATTGGAAATTTGGTAAATGTTGGTTTTGTTAATTGGTAGATGTTGGTTTTGTTAATTGGTAAATGTTGGTTTTGTTTAGTTGGTAAATGATACCATATGTCTTTTGGTCATTGCCATTTGGGCAAAATGTCATTAAACAGCCATTTGGGAAAAATTGGTCATTGCCATTACATATAACCATTACACAGTTAACAATACAAAATGCCATTTCGGCAAAATACAATTACATATTACCATTACAATAGAAATAGAAAACAGAGTATTACAAATCCTACAACAAACAACAATCTCATATAAAACAGTCGATTTGCAGCTTGCTTTTTCACCATCTCTAACTCAGCTTCCAAAATCTTCACCCTCGAGTACAATTCATACATCCTTGCATGATACCATCTGTTTGGTAGCTCCGGATCAAACCAACTAAAAAAGTTGCAATTTTTTGTTGGATCCTATTAAAGAGATATCTATTAATAACCTAGAAATCAAGATGAACAAAAACAGAAGAAAATTTGGGACTTACAAGATAGTTTGGACAACCTAGAAATCGTCTTCCTGGATTGATAGATGTCCACGACGTCCAGCATCTAGCAGTCACTCCACAATTACAATTTCGTAAATCCATCTTCCCCAATTGAATGTCTGCAAATTTCCCAATTGATTTCAACCTAAAAATCTTGTTTATAACGTTGGAAATATAAAGTTAGAGAAAGGATGACGTGGCGGTTACCAACAGGTTTCAAGTCACCAAACTGATCTATTTAAACGGTTTCAAAAAGTTAAGGTTATAATTTAAACGGTAAAATGCGGTATGGTGATGTAGATAGACGTAAATATTGTTCAATGACCTATACGGATATTTTGTGGTAGTACGATGACCATCCAGTGCTTTTTCCCAAACTATAACCAAGGCTTTTCAGAAAAATTCATTTCGGGTTCAAACTTTAGAACATTACTTTCCGCAATTGCATGATTATCTTTTTCAGCTATGCGTGACTTGATCAACCATGCATAGTTCAAAATGAATTATGCAAGAACGGAAAGTAAATGGCTATCGTTAACGATTTTGAGTCGAAAAATTCCCGGTCTTGTTAATTCCCGACACTCACGTAACTGACCCGTGCATGCATTTTACTTACGTTTTTCCTATTCTTAGTTCCCCCGTACTTATGTAACTCTCTATTCGCAGATACGCCATGTCTCAGTCGTCACGCTCCCGATCCCAGACTCGATCACTTCCACGAGACGCCTCCCCCTCTCACGAACCCTCCGAGGGCCACACGGCATCAGAAAGTCAGCGTCACCGGACGACTGACCCAATGGAAGACACATCCCAGACCATTAGCAGCAGTAATGGGTCCAGCCCAAGGACGGTACTTCCACCTCCTAGGCTGGTGCCCGTTGCAGCACCACAACCCCGAGGACCCAACGCTGGAGCACCTATGCATCAGCAGTCGGGCCCGTTCCGACCCGCACCTCCCCAGTCTTTCTTGGATCCCTACGATCCCGTCTTGCGTACTCCGATATCGGAACGCTACGGGTGGGATCGTCAGTTTATCGAAGAAAGACGACGTGCTCAGGAGTCCAGACCCTCTCGACCCATGATGCCACCTACCCACCGGCCTCTTCCGCCTGACGCGTTCCTCAACCTGCACCTTCAGGTCCGGGGACTCGCGGAGGAAGCCCAGGAGCAGGGTCTTCTTCTCTTCGAAATCTCCGATGCTGCGAACGAGTTGGCACAGCAGTCCCGGCGGATCATCGCGACGGCTCAGGCCACCGCCCGGACAGTGCAGTGCCTCACCAGAGCCTGCTTGGTCATGGGAGTGCTTATCGTAGCCATTGCCACCATGATGTTATTTGAAGAGCGTTATTAGGCATACTTTCCTTATTTGTACTGTACCGGCTAGTCGTAATTTTCCATTGTACACGACTTAAGCCATTATCTAGTATTTCTCTATGTATTGTACTTGTACCTCTTTCAGTATTTTGTTCTATGTACTAAAACCTCCTATTATTAATGAAAATTTCTATCTTTTATTTAATTATACTTGCCTTGTCACGTGAACCTTTTTCTATTGACAAACATTATTACTAATTCTTGAATCATCATCGTGCGTATATTGTTACCTTGCGTGTACACTCATTTACTACTATCGTTATCATACTTGTGCTAATTGTTCACTCTCATTACTCTCGTGTACTCGATAATTGTTTACTCCGAGTTGAATTCTAGTAGTAAATTCCAAATGGTGCGTTTTAAACTAGTTTCTTCTTTCCCTTGTAGAACCATGCCTCCCAAGAGAAGCCGCGAGGATCGCATAGCCGAGCAGATCGTTGTGTAATTCCAAGCGGTACTCCCAAGCGTGATCGCTCAGATCGTCGCTGGAATCAACCAAGGGATCTTCGGAATCAACGAACCCCTTCTCCCTCTTGTATCGACTAGGCAGGACGAGGACGAGGATTTTGGAACCAACCTCCTACCTCCCCCTCCAGCCCTCTTCCAATGAAGTGAGAGTAAGAGAAGGAAAATTCACCACCAAACCTCATGGACTAGCATCGACCAGGAATCCACCACCGTGACCCGAACCTACTCCAGACCGCACCCCCGGTGCAGTAGGTGCCACTTCCATCACGCTCGAAGATGCCCGGTATGCAGACTTTGCAACGCTAGTGCTGTCCAGAAAATGCAAACAGAAAACTGCTATGCCTCGAATGTGGAAGCGACCAGCACCTCCGTGGGGATTGTCTCCTAGAGCATACCACATAAACCCTCAGTGCTCTCGCAATCACGGCCGAGGAAACCCCTCAGAACCCCAATGCAACTACTGGTACGTTCCCTGTCAAATAACCATTTCCTTCCGAACTATTTGATTCAAGAACTAAAAGAAACTTTGCCCCCTTAGAAATTAAACCCCTCGTCAGCTTAGGATCTAAAGATTTGCGGATAGCTTTCCATCGAATATGCCGATGTCCAATAGTCAAAGCTACGAATGCAAACTTAGGATATCCGATACTTTATCGCCTAAAACTTTTTTTTTCCATCAACCTAATCCCTATCGAACCATCAAGCTTTGACGTTATCGTTGGGATGGACCGGTCACCTCATTTTGAGCCAAGATCGTCCGTTCCGACGAACTCACCCGTATCCCTACCTATAAAGCGAAACTTCCGTCGTTCAAGAGGACAAACCTGAATGACAGCTTCGCAGCGTGTATCCCCTGATGATGCGCCAGTATCTCGAGAAGGACTACGACGCACCCTCCTCCCACGACGTCGATCGCAAATCTAAGGGAAGTCGAGTCCAAGACATTCCCGTAGTCAAGGACCATCCAAAGCCTTCCTGAGAATTTGCCCGGACTACCGCCAAATCGACAAGTG
>CAJVGC010000055.1:0-16489 GCA_910822075.1 Senecio squalidus
TGGAGAAATGTCAGGATCGTATTAGTCTGGATAAACTAATATGTTTGCTAACGATTAAGATCGAGATCTATTGAAGAAGTTCAGCAGCGGATGAACACTTCAATATTACGAGTTATCGAACAACTAATAATGAATAATAACTAAACAAATTATTGTCGAATTATAAGCCTCAATTGCATTAATTCAATATATCAATACAACGTGTTTTTTATTCTTCAAGGATCTATCTATTTATAGACCTTGAGGCTCGTTCTAGATAAACTAGAATTCTACATCTATCCTTATCTAAATCTATCATTATCTAGATTAAGGAAACTTTACTTAAATAACAAAACGAAATCTAATCTAATTATAACTCTATTCTAATTAGATTTGATACTTGCAAGATAAGTTTTGTCTTCCGCGTGTCTTGACTTTATCTTGACTCTGACTTTGTCCGTAGTAACTCCATCTCCGTAGTAACTTTAGTAATACGTTGAACAGCCGCACTAACTTGTTCTTGTGTTCTTCCGTAGTAACTTCTTAACGTCAATCTGACTGTTTAAGTTACTTTCGTTTGTTTGTTAGGTATCATTGTTTATGGTTAAACTATATTAACTAAGTTATAACCCAACAATCTCCCCCTAACCTTGAACTTTTATGACACATCAAAAGTACAAGTTTCATGCTCCAACAGTATTAACTACTTCATTCATAAAGCAGTATTAACTATTACAACGATGAGTTATTACAAGTCAATTTCCATTTTGTTCTTTTCTTCTATCCTTTGACACAGGATCTTCCAAATAAGTTCTTGAGCAAGCATTGAGTCTCTTGGTCCATTCAGCTTTAATTCAATCAGCTCATCCAAAGTCTTCAATGAATGTGGATACTTGTGACTTACCAAGTAGAATTCCCTTGCTCCATGTCTTCTTATAATCGAGTACACTTCACTTTTCTCATAAATAAACCAGTTGAGTACCGGATTATTAGGTCCTTCTGCCTTGAAGACTGAACTTGTTGGCTTGTATCCAGGTTCAAACAGTATGCACAGAACATCCATTGCCAGATCAATACCAGGACATACTCCTTTTCTTTGATGAGAGTATTTCCTTATGCCAATCTCATACATCCTCTCCAGATCATCTCTATCAAATTCCATGAAAACTGCATGAAAGGCTATAAGCTTTTTCTTTGACTTATCAGCTCTTGTAACTTCATATTCAGTTTTCAGATTTCCACCAATGTATTTCCAATCAATGATTGCTGGAGGTTTCACCTTCAATGGAGTATATTTCAAACCTTCAACATGGTTGATGTATGCAGAATAATCTCCCCCTTGAGCAGTACTAGGAGGATCTTGTTCCATATCTTCATGCTCTGGTTTGACATCCATGAATGGAATATCTGGGCTTGATTGAGAAGCAGCAGCAACATCTTCATTCATCCTTCTTCTTTTTGCTTGAGGAATTCTTGTAGATCTGCTCTTGACTCTTCTATGCTTCTCCTCAGACTTCTTTTCTTCAGGAATAGGTTCAGAATGTATGAACACTTTTCTTCCTGTTTTCAGGGCAGCTTCAAGAGCATCTTTCTTCTTTTTCTCTTGAATCTTAGCTAGCTTAGCAAGAGCAGCTTCCCTGTTAGATTCCTTTTGTTTTTCTTCCTTTACAAGTTCCAAGATAGAAGCCAGCTTCATAGGGCCTAAGGATCTGCCACTATGACCTTTGCTTTTGAGATAAGCTGTGTACTTCTTTCTATCTTCAGCTATCTTGACTTGTATAGGAGTAGGTTTGGACACTTTCTTCTTCTCAGGCTTGGCTTTGGCTTTGGCTTTGACAAGATTAAGCTCTTCTTCATGCATCTTCTGTGCTAGAAGTTCATCAGATCTTTCCACAGATTTTACCAAGCCCTTTTTAGCTAGTCTGTCCAGAATATCATCATTAACCATCTCCTGGGCTTTTATTGCATCCTCTTCTGCAATTTTGGCTAGTTTCTCCCTGTCTTCTGGAGTTGGTTCTTTGTTTAGCCTAGCATGAAGTTCATCAGCTTCAGCTATTTGCCTCAGTCTTTCTCTTTCTTCCTCCACCTTTTTCTCAACAGCCATCTTAAACAATAGTTCTGCTTGTTCCTGTTCTTTTCTAAGCAGTTCAATTTCTTCATCTGTCATACCTTGAAAATTAATGGCTTCCTCCTTGCTCTTTTCCTTTTCAGTCTTTGGCTTCACCACAGCAATGGATTTGCCTTTTTCTTTTTCAGCATCAAGGTCAACAATTTGTATCTTATTCTTCTTCTTGTCCACTGTGATGTATCCCATTTTACCTGTAGGAGCAGAAATACCTGCAGATTGTTCAAGTAACTTGAGAGAGGTTTGTTTAGGTTTTTCACCTAAAGCAGCAATTGCTCTCTGTCTTGCAACTGTTTCAGCTAGCAGCTTCTTTCTCTCTTCTTCTGCTTTTTCCTCTTTGATCATTTGCAGCTGTGATGCTATGGTGTCTTCATCAGCCATCACATTAGTTCTTGACAACTCTGTTCTTATAAGAACATTTGCAGCTTCATCTTGATCAATGGTAGAAGGAGTATCTGTGATAGTGGTGGAAGGAGTTGTAGCTTCAGATTGAATTGCTTGAAGCTGTGAGAAAGCTTGATTGAACGTGGGAGGAGTGGCTGAGAATAGGTAGGAATGATCTTCCTCCTCTGTTTCTGGAGCTGGGCTAATGATCATTTGCTCCGTAGTAACTTGTTCTGTTTCAGCCGTACCAACTAAGTCCGTAGCAACTGGACTAGTTGTCATGGGGTCCGCAGCAACTGGGTCAGTAGTAACTGGGCTAGTTACCATAGAATCCACCGTAGTAAAGTGATCCGTAGCAACTTGATCCGTAGTAACCATTTCAGCATCTTGATCCGTAACAACTTTTGATGAAGTTTCATCTTCCATCTCGTCTAGTGTTTCTTCAACCATTTGCTTGACTTCTTGCTGCTGCTGCTCCCCCTTAAGTGGAGTATCTACTTCCATCTCTTCACCCTCTGCATCTATTACCATATTAGCATCAAAGTCTGTCTCCCCTTCAATTACACTGTCTGTCTCCATCTCTTCATCTTGATTGGAGGTGGCAGTGATGACAGTATCTGTGCTTCCCTTATCTTCATCACTTTTGCTCTCTCCAGATGATAACACATCTATTTCTTTCTCCCCCTTGTTGTCATCTGCTGGGGAGTCATCTGAGGATGATGAACTGGATGGCATTGGTGAGGTTCCAGCATTTAGTGTGGTGATTCTTTTGGGCAGTAGCTGGACTGAGATCAAAGCTTGTTGTGCCAGCACTTGTTGCACCAAAGAAGTTAAAGAAGACAACATCTCTTCTTGCTTTTCAACCCTCACCAGTAACGATTGGTACAAACCCATCAATTCAGTAAAATGACTACCACTACCCTCACCCCTTTCCTGTTGGGTACCAACAGGTGGAAGATCCTCGGGATAAGAGAAACTCTCCTGCCTAGCAGAAGCAGGTATCTCCCCCATGGTCTCTTGGCGCCAGGGACCACCTTCCTTATCTGAGAACAAGTTCTCAGCAAGTGAAGGTGTTGCCGTAGTTTGGGTCTTATTGATGTTGATACTGTCCTGAGCTCCACTATAAGAAGTAGAAGCTGCAGTAGTATCAGCCCTCCCCACTTGGTCTGCCCTCTCCTTAGTGACCAACTCAGTGAACAAGGGGGTATGTTCAAGGTTTTCCCCTATTGTGTGATGCAATCCTGAAGATGTTTCAGGGATTGCTTTTGCAGTAGTAGTATGAGGGATGGTTGTAGAAACAAGAGGCTGAGTAACCCTCTTGATTCTTTTAGAAGCAACTTTGAGGGGTTTGTGAGGCACATAAACTTTGGGCTTAGTCACTTTAGCAGTAGTGACTGGAGCAGTAGCAACTGGAGTAGAACTCACAGTAGCAACTGGAGCTACTTGGGCAGTAGCAACCACCGTAGCAACCTCTGGGTTTCCACCTGCAGTACCTGCTTCAGATATGGCACTAGTGCCCTGAGTAAATGCAGTGGTACTGATGGTGGCAGCTGTGGGATGGGACAGAGGAAGAGTTTCTTGTCCTGCAGCTGTGGGAATTGTGACCACCAACATTTTAGAGAATAGTGGTGTCACACGAGATGGTCCACCTTTGTTTATTTGTCTCATGTTTGTAAAAACTTTTCTTGAATGAGCATGTGAGACAAAACATTTTTCAGATCTTGGGAGGACTTTATAAACACAGTTTATGCAATGTTGAAGAAATCTTGGATACATAAGAAATTTATTTGTACTATCAATATTTCTTCTCATTGCATCAAAAATCATATAAGAAAAATTAAAAGTACCCCCCGTAGCCAAGCATACCATTGCATTGGCTAATGTTGAACTTCCTTCATGCCACCCTGTTCTTTTGGGGGATATACATTGTTGCAAAGTATGCAACATGTATTTCCATTGAGGGGAAAGTTTAGCTTTTAAAAATGTGGATATGTTTAAGTTCCCCTCATATCCCATGTTTTGAAAAGTAGTTACTAGGATGGCATCAGGAACATGTTCTATACCTTCCTCATCTTGTAGGTTAAGATGGGTTCTGAGCGAGGACTCTGTCACTTTAATTGCTTTTCCCCTTACCACCGCATTGATGGCAATGTCGTATTCGTCCAGTGTGGCAGATGTCCAAAAATCCCTAATGTGGGATTCATTAATCTCCGGATTAATAGTTAACGCCGTCTTGATTTTTGATTGATTAAAGAAATCAATGATTTCGTGAAAATCGGCGTTATCGATAGTCTTTTCCAAGCATGCGACCATGTTGTGAGTCTTGTAAAATTGCAGTTGTTCCGCCATTGATGCCCTGTGATTGAGTAGAAACAGTAATGCAAAAGAATGTAGACGATTAGTCACAACAAAATTGAAAATTGATTGAATTTAGGTCTAACGGTAACTTTGCTTGGAAGATTTAGGGGTTTTTACAACGGTAATTTTCAATTGATTCGATTAACCCCCTGACATAGCATATTTATATAACTATTTATATGCGATATTGTGTCACATTTCATAGTAAACATGATGGATAGGATAGGTTTTTGCATTTAATCGTGTGGAAAAGTTGTTTTATCTATTTTATAGGTTTATATGATTGGGAAGTGGAAATGGTGGAAGAAATGAGCTTAAAAGACGAAAAATAGTGAAATATGACGAAGAGAACGTCGCAGTACCACCTCCACCGTTTTGATCATAACTTCTTCATACGATGTCCGATTTAGGTGATTCAAATTGGAGAATGAAGAAGAAAGAGAGAGCTACATTTTGTAAAAATTAGAATATGGAAAAAGGAATGGGACGGCCGTCCTGGAAGAGGGACGCCCGTCCCTCGCGAGTATTCAGACGCATCAGTTTTGTTTTTAAAATAATACAAATGGATAATTACAAGGAATTCTAAGTCGAGTCGAATACGTTTTCTACACGGTTTTTGCCTATAAATACAAGGTTAATTCAGCCAGATTTTAGACCCATTATTATTATTATTCTGAAGCTCTGGAAGTCGTTATTACGTTTAGAAGCAAGGTTCAAGGCACGGAAGTTCATATTTTCGGCAATCGGCGATCACGACACATTCGGCGATTTTCCTAGTTTGTTCTTTTCTAGTTTTGAATTATTTTCCAGTATGCTTTCTAACAATTTAATTGCTTTTTCAGACCACGTTATGAGTAGCTAAATTCTCTTTATGCTTGTTTGAACAACGGATCCTATTTGACGTTTAATTAACGTTTTTGATTGTTTATGTTTTTGTGTTTAACCGTCGATCCTTATTTGCTTAAATTTTAATATGTTATTATAGTTGTTTATATATAATTTGTTTAATCAACATTCTAGGTATTCGGAAGGAATCTAGATAGATTAGATAAGTTTTATGAAGTAATCGGTCGGTCTATAATCGATTTAAAATTATTAAGATTCGGAAGGACTTAGTAATAACAACTTAGGTAATTAAATTTAAGTGAGTAGGTCTAAGTATTAAGATTCGGAAGGACTTGATAATTAGAGGAGTTATTCGGAAGGAAACTCTATAAGGTTAAATCACTAAAAACAGGCTTGATACTTATTGCTTGATTATTAATATTTATTAACTGTATTCGGAAGGAACGGTGTAAGTAGCAATAATTAAAGTTAATAAAAGATTCGGAAGGACTTTTATTATATCTTAGAAGTTGAAACAACAATCGATCTCGTAAAATTAACGGAAAATAGGTGAAGTGTCAAACAAGTGTATTCTCTTTATTATCTGATTTAATCAATTACTTTTCGTTCGATTTTAATTAATCACTCTTTTTACTAATTACTTGCAATATTTTGTTACGATAAAAACCCCCAAAAATACTCAGTATTATTTATTCGGAATATAAAAACAAATCAGTCCCTGCGAACGAACCTATACTTACTTTAAACTATATTATATACGGATAGGTCCACTGCCTAGAAGTGTGTAATTACGTTAAATAGTAGGTTAATTTTAAGACTGGATTTTACACATCAAGTTTTTGGCGCCGCTGCTGGGGACTGATTTTTCGTTTTGTTTCGAATTTATGATACGATCCTTTTGAGTATTTATTTACTTGAAAGTTACATTAATTGTTTATAAGGTGCTTTTCACGTTTTGTTTTTTTTTTTTAGTTGTGATTTACAGGTTGTAGATATTAGACGATGTACAGGAGATATAGCAACTATTATGGATATTTAGATAAGGGGAATTACCAAGACCCAATATGTGATTTTGGATATGGTTATAGATATGATAGAGGACGGGGGAACAATCCATCTTACGAACGGGAATTTTGGTATGAGGAAAATCAACCGAAGGAAGAAGAAGAGCAAGAGTTGAAAGACTTGTTTAAATACTTTGTTGAAATGCAAAAACAGATAAATGATGGGATTCTTAACCAATTTAAATTGCTAAATCTTCAACTTGAACTTGATCGTCAGGATTTTGATGTCAGAAAACAACGGTTAGAATGGCAGTTAGAGGAGTTGGAAGAAAGAGCAAGTGGTCAACAAGAGGAACAAGTAAATGCAATTTCAACACGGTGGGGATATGAGTATTGGGATGAAGAAACTGAAAACAAAGAAGAAGTTGAACCTGAACCCACTGCGCCGCTGTCACACTCAATGCGACGCAGTGTTATCTCAGAACCCGTTTCCGATTTTGATAGTGATTTTGAGTCGGACGAGGAAGAATGGGAGGACCCGGTAGTTCAAATATATATAGCCACATCCGAATCAGCTACTAGTCCACCGATTCAAGTTCATGACACGGAAATTTTTCAACAATTTAAAGATGAGGAAGCTGAGGAGCTCGAGGATTTTGATCCCATCTTGAAAATGGAGTTGGAGGAATTTGAGAAGAATTCTACTAGCATGACATTTGAAAAATCCGACCCGGATTTAGATTTATTAGAAATTGAATACTTAATGAATAATCCGGGTGCCACGTTTTTGGTTGAAATAATTCCATCTCTAGTGCAATTTCGCCAAAGGAGCTAGAGGGATTTGCCAAGTCGAACCGACACATGAAGCATAAGAAATCTAACTCAAGTTTGGGGGGAAAATGTCACGGTATCTCTCACGACCCTTTTGATTTATTTTCTCTAACTTGTCAGGGAAAGGAAGATATTTTGCAGGAATTTGAGGATATCAGAAATGATACATCGTGGAGCGAATTTAAGAAGACGAAATTTAATGAAAGCAAAGGTGACGATGTTTGGGAAATTGGAGATGCTGTATTATTGATTTCTGAGGCTCGAGAGTGGCATGACGCTTGGGTAAAGCGGAATAAGATGCTCGATGTTGGAAAGGAAGCATTTCTTTGTGGTGATCATTTTGGACATGAGTCGGAGGAAGAATCAGTACTTTTTGGAAAACACGTGGTAAAGAAAGACGAGAAAAATCTCGACCTTTACATTAGTCGTAAGTGGAGGCATATCGAGTCAAGCTAAGGACTTGGTCGAAAAACATGGTTTATTTTCCCTTTTTTTTTCGTAGTTAAATTTTTCCATTTTCTTTTATCTTTATTTCTTATTTAGTATTCGGTATTTTTTCTTTACATTTTCTTTTGCAGTTTCAGTTTTTAGGTACCAAGAAAACCAACGAAAAAAAAAACAAAAAAAATTATAAAAACGGAAAAAAAAAAAAAAAATTGTAAATTTTTGTAAAGTTATTGTTTACCATTTTCCCCTATTAGACTTTAAAAATAGTCTACTATTTTTTTACTATTTTTTTATTCCGTCGTAATTTGGAATTTTATTTTTATTTTATTTTTCTTTTATGATTTTAATATATGTGTTTAGTTTTTCTATTTAGTTTTTATAGATGAGAAGTAAGTTCAGCAATCGGTTTTGGGACTGGCATTCAGTTCAGCACAGCTTTTCACCGAAGATTTTTCGATATCTACGACCGGGTTACTTTCTTCTTTTCTTATTTTTGTATATTATTTTTCTTTTTAGATTTTTTTTTTTTTGTAATTAGTCGTTAACACATTAGGGACAATGTGTTACTTAAGTTTGGGGGGGTCATCGGGAAATTTTACATTTTATTTTTCGACCCTTAGCTTAGTTTCCATCGTGTTGAATTGTGTTCTTTTTGTATATTTTTGAGTCAGAAAAAACCAGAAAATCCAAAAAAAATTGAAAAATTGAAAAAACCAAAAAAATATAACGTGTCTAGTCGGTAAATACCTTAAACTGTAAGCATAACCAGACGCATTTTTACCCCACTCAGAAAAATAGTGAGAATTTGAGCCTATTGAAAGCATTTATTTTTAATGCTACTTTTTTCGTTTCTTTGAGTGTGCCGATGGTTGATGACTTTAGAACTTGACATTGTTATACATTTCGAGACCACATATGAGCAATTACATTAGGGAAACTTAGTGTGATTTTGGTACAATGATAGGGGCAATTAGGATTAACCCATTTGATTAGCCTTTTCGTTCTTTTTATATTTTTATATATTTTCCGCCTATAGAAACTCTAGTAAACCAATTTGCGCCTAAACCGTTTCGTTTCTAAACACTACTATATTATTTTGTACACTCGCCTTATTTTCGTTTCTTTTTAGATTAGTTCCGAACTAAGTTATTTGATTGCTATTATATATGAAGTAAAGTTAGAGTTATTAAGGCATTGAAGAAAAGTTGGATTATTATTGCCTTGTATTATTTTGTATTTGAAGAAATAGTTGATTATTAGCCTTTTGAGCATGTGTACTTACCACGAGAAAAAAAATTATTTTGTAAGGCATGTACTAGGCTAAAGAAAAAAAAAAAAAGAGAAAAAAGTGAAAAAGAAAAAAAAAATCGAAAAAACAGAAAAGCGAAAAAAAATTAGTTGTAGATTTTAAGAGAAGTAGTGTATTATGAGTCGTGTATTATTTACGATATATGTATATTCGGAGGAGAAGAAAAGTATAAGTTGAAGGAAAATTGAGCAATCCAGTACGTTAGAGATTATATTTAGTTCGGATTTTTATTTAACCCATTTACACTCCATTATATACTATCCACATGTCTTTACCTGTAAATTATAACCCGAATAAAAGTCTCCGTTTAGTTGTACCTAGACTCTAGTGGTGGAGAAGTGATACATTATCAAGCCTATGATAGAATATTCACCATGACTGAGCAATTGAGCGATTCTACAGAATATGTTACACACCTTTTAGATTAGTTTGAGAGATTGTGTGATTTACTTCCCATAAAATTCGTGAGGTGTTTGGTTATGTAATTTAATTTGGCTTTGATATATTTTTGAAAACAGTTTTTGCTTGAGGGCAAGCAAAAACTGTTTTCAAAAATATATCAAAGCCAAATTAAATTACATAACCAAACACCTCACGAATTTTATGGGAAGTAAATCACACAATCTCTCAAACTAATCTAAAAGGTGTGTAACATATTCTGTAGAATCGCTCAATTGCTCAGTCATGGTGAATATTCTCATAGGCTTGATAATGTATCACTTCTCCACACGGAGACTTTTATTCGGGTTATATTTACAGGTAAAGACATGTGGATAGTATATAATGGAGTGTAAATGGGTTAAATAAAAGAATACACTTAGATTAAATCCGAACTAAATATAATCTCTAACGTACTGGATTGCTCAATTTCCTTCAACTTATACTTTCTTCTCCTCCGAATATACATTTATCGTATATAATACAAAACTCAATATACACTACTTCTCTTAAACTCTACAACTAATTTTTTTTCGCTTTTCTGTTTTTCGATTTTTTTTTTCTTTTTTCACTTTTTTCTCTTTTTTTTTTTTCTTTAGCCTAGTACATGCCTTACAAAATAATTTTTTTTCTCGTGGTAAGTACACATGCTCAAAAGGCTAATAATCAACTATTCTTCAAATACAAAATATACAAGGCAATAATAATCCAACTTTTCTTCATGCCTTAATAACTCTAACCTTACTTCATATATAATAGCAATCAAATAACTTAGTTCGGAACTAATCTAAATAAGGCGAGTGTACAAAATAATATAGTAGTGTTTAGAAACGAAACGGTTTAGGCGCAATTGGTTTACTAGAGTTTTCTAACACTAAAAATAAGTGTTACAAGGGTTAGGCGGAAAATATATAAAAATATAAAAAGAAACGAAAAGGCTAATCAAATGGGTTAATCCTAATTGCCCCTATCATTGTACCAAAATCACACTAAGTTTCCCTAATGTAATTGCTCATATGTGGTCTCGAAATGTATAACAATGTCAAGTTCTAAAGTCATCAACCATCGGCACACTCAAAGAAACGAAACAAGTAGCATTAAAGATAAATGCTTTCAATAGGCTCAAATTCCTCACTATTTTTCTGAGTGGGTTAAAAAATGCGTCTGGTTATGCTTACAGTTTAAGGTATTTACCGACTAGACACGTTATATTTTTTGGTTTTTTCAATTTTTCAATTTTTTTTTGGATTTTCTGGTTTTTTCTGACTCAAAAATGTACAAAAAAAACACAATAAGCTAAGGGTCGAAAAATAAAATGTAAATTTCCCGATGACCCCCCCAAACTTAAGTAACACATTGTCCCTAATGTGTTAACGACTAATAAAAAACTAAGGGAAATTATACAAAAAAAAATAAAATCTAAAAAGAAAAATAATATACAAAAATAAGAAAAGAAGAAAGTAACCCGGTCGTAGATATCGAAAAATCTTCGGTGAAAAGCTGTGCTGAACTGAATGCCAGTCCCAAAACCGATTGCTGAACTTACTTCTCATCTATAAAAACTAAAATAGAAAAACTAAACACATATATTAAAATCATAAAAGAAAAATAAAATAAAAATAAAAATTCCAAATTACGACGGAATAAAAAAATAGTAAAAAAATAGTAGACTATTTTTAAAGTCTAATAGGGGAAAATGGTAAACAATAACTTTACAAAAATTTACAATTTTTTGTTTTTTTTTTTTTTCGTTTTTATAATTTTTTTTGTTTTTTTTCGTTGGTTTTCTTGGTACCTAAAAACTATGTAACGAAAAAAATACCGAATACTAAATAAGAAATAAAGATAAAAGAAAATGGAAAAATTTAACTACGAAAAAAAAAGGGGAAAATAAACCCGGGTTGCCCCCCGAGAAGCGCTTGTTTTTCGACCAAGTCCTTAGCTTGACTCGATATGCCTCCACTTACGACTAATGTAAAGGTCGAGATTTTTCTCGTCTTTCTTTACCACGTGTTTTCCAAAAAGTACTGATTCTTCCTCCGACTCATGTCCAAAATGATCACCACAAAGAAATGCTTCCTTTCCAACATCGAGCATCTTATTCCGCTTTACCCAAGCGTCATGCACTCTCGAGCCTCAGAAATCAATAATACAGCATCTCCAATTTCCCAAACATCGTCACCTTTGCTTTCATTAAATTTCGTCTTCTTAAATTCGCTCCACGATGTATCATTCTGATATCCTCAAATTCCTGCAAAATATCTTCCTTTCCCTGACAAGTTAGAGAAAATAAATCAAAAGGGTCATACCGTGACATTTTCCCCCCAAACTTGAGTTAGATTTCTTATGCTTCATGTGTCGGTTCGACTTGGCAAATCCCTCGAGCGTCCTTTGGCGAAATTGCACTAGAATCTTTGAACTCTTCTTCAGATGGAATTATTTCAACCAAAAAACGTGGCACCCGGATTATTCATTAAGTATTCAATTTCTAATAAATCTAAATCCGGGTCGGATTTTTCAAATGTCATGCTAGTAGAATTCTTCTCAAATTCCTCCAACTCCATTTTTCAGATGGGATCAAAATCCTCGAGCTCCTCAGCTTCCTCATCTTAAATTGTTGAAAAATTTCCGTGTCATGAACTTGAATCGGTGGACTAGTAGCTGATTCGGATGTGGCTATATATATTTGAACTACCGGGTCCTCCCATTCTTCCTCGTCCGACTCAAAATCACTATCAAAATCGGAAAACGGGTTCTGAGATAACACTGCGTCGCATTGAGTGTGACAGCGGCGCAGTGGGTTCAACTTCTTCTTTGTTTTCAGTTTCTTCAGCCCAATACTCATATCCCCACCGTGTTGAAATTGCATTTACTTGTTCCTCTTGTTGACCACTTGCTCTTTCTTCCAACTCCTCTAACTGCCATTCTAACCGTTGTTTTCTGACATCAAAATCCTGACGATCAAGTTCAAGTTGAAGATTTAGCAATTTCAATTGGTTAGAATCCCATCATTATCTGTTTTTGCATTTCAACAAAGTATTTAAACAAGTCTTTCAACTCTTGCTCTTCTTCTTCCTTCGGTTGATTTTCCTCATACCAAAATTCCCGTTCGTAAGATGGATTGTTCCCCCGTCCTCTATCATATCTATAACCATATCCAAAATCACATATTGGGTCTTGGTATTCCCCTTATCTAAATATCCATAATAGTTGCTATATCTCCTGTACATCGTCTAATATCTACAACCTGTAAATCACAACTAAAAAAAAAAAAACAAAACGTGAAAAGCACCTTATAACAATTATTCAAGTAAATAAATACCAAAAGGGATCGTATCATAAATTCGAAACAAAAACTAAAAATCAGTCCCCAGCAGCGGCGCCAAAAACTTGATGTGTAAATCCAGTCTTAAAATTAACCTACTATTTACGTAATTACCACTTCTAGGCATGGACCTATCCGTATATAATATAGTTTAAAGTAAGTAAGGTTCGTTCGCAGGGACTGATTGTTTTTTATATTCCGAATAAATAATACTGAGTATTTTTGGGGGTTTTTTATCGTAACAAAATATTGCAAGTAATTAGGAAAAAGAGTGATTAATTAAATCGAACGAAAAGTAATTGGATTAAATCAATAATAAAGAGAATACACTTGTTTGACACTTCACCTATTTTCCGTTAATTTACGAGATCGATTGTTGTTTCAACTTCTAAGATATAATAAAAGTCCTTCCGAATCTTTTATTAACTTTAATTATTGCTACTTACACCGTTCCTTCCGAATACAGTAATAAATATTAATTCAAGCAATAAGTATCAAGCCTGTTTTAGTGAATTTAACCTTATAGAGTTTCCTTCCGCATACTCCTCTAATTATCAAGTCCTTCCGAATCTTAATACTTAGACCTACTCACTTAAATTTAATTACCTAAGTTGTTATTACTAAGTCCTTCCGAATCTTAATAATTTTAAATCGATTATAGACCGACCGATTACTTCATAAAAACTTATCTAATCTATCTAGATTCCTTCCGAATACCTAGAATGTTGATTAAACAAATTATATAGAAAACAACTATAATAACATATTAAAATTTAAGCAAATAAGGATCGACGGTTAAACACAAAAACATAAACAATCAAAAACGTTAATTAAACGTCAAATAGGATCCGTTGTTCAAACAAGCATAAAGAGAATTTAGCTACTCATAACGTGGTCTGAAAAAGCAATTAAATGGTTAGAAAGCATACTGGAAAAATAATTCAAACTAGAAAGAACAAACTAGGAAAATCGCCGAATGTCGATTGCCGAAAATATGAACGTCCGTGCCTTGAAACCTTGCTTTCTAAACGTAATACGACTTCCAGAGCTTCAGAATAATAATAATAATGGGTCTAAAATCTGGCTGAATTAACCTTGTATTTATAGGCAAAAACCGTGAGCAAAACGTATTCGACTCGACTTAGAATTCCTTGTAATTATCCATTTGTATTATTTTAAAAACAAAACTGATGCGTCTGAATACTCCGAGGGACGGGCGTCCCTCTTCCAGGGACGGCCCGTCCCATTCCTTTTTCCATATTCTAATTTTTACAAAATGTAGCTCTCTCTTTCTTCTTCATTCTCCAATTTGTAATCACCTAAATCGGACATCGTATGAAGAAGTTATGATCACAACGGGTGGAGGTGGTACTGCGACGTTCTCTTCGTCATATTTCACTATTTTTCGTCTTTTAAGCTCATTTCTTCCACCATTTCCACTTCCCAATCATATAAACCTATAAATAGATAAAACAACTTGACACGATTAAATGCAAAAACTATCCTATCCATCATGTTTACTATGAAATGGACACAATATCGCATATAAATAGTTATATAAATATGCTATGTCAGGGGGTTAATCGAATCAATTGAAAATTTACCGTTGTAAAAACCCCTAAATCTCCAAGCAAAGTTACCGTTAGACCTAAATTCAATCAATTTTCAATTTTGTTGTGACTAATCGTCTACATTCTTTTGCATTACTGTTTCTACTCAATCACAGGGGCATCAATGGCGGAACAACTGCATTTTACAAGACTCACAACATGGTCGCATGCTTGGAAAAGACTATCGATAACGCCGATTTCACGAAATCATTGATTTCTTTAATCAATCAAACATCAAGACGGCGTTAACTATTAATCCGGAGATTATGAATCCCCCATTAGGGATTTTTGGACATCTGCCACACTGACGATACGACATTGCCATCAATGCGGTGTAAGGGGAAAAGCACTTAATAGTGACGAGTCCTCGTCAGAACCCACTTAACCTACCAGATGAGGAAGGTATAGAACATGTTCCTGATGCCATCCTAGTAACTACTTTTCAAAACCTGGGATATGAGGGGAACTTAAACATATCCACATTTTTAAAAGCTAAACTTTCCCCTCAATGGAAATACATGTTGCATACTTTGCAACAATGTATATCCCCAAAAAGAACAGGGTGGCATGAAGTGAAGTTCAACATTAGCCAATGCAATGGTATGCTTGGCTACGGGGGGTACTTTAATTTTTCTTATATGATTTTTGAGCAATGAGAAGAAATATTGATAGTACAAATAAATTTCTTATGTATCCAAGATTTCTTCAACATGCATAAACTGGTTTATAAAGTCCTCCAAGATCGAAAAGTGTTTGTCTCACATGCTCATTCAAGAAAAGTTTTTACAAACATGAGACAAATAAACAAGGTGGACCATCTCGTGTGACACCACTATCTCTAAAATGTTGGTGGTCACAATTCCCACAGCTCAGAAACTCTTCCTCTGTCCCATCCCACAGCTGCCACCATCAGTACCACTGCATTTACTCAGGGCACTAGTGCCATATCTGAAGCAGGTACTGCAGGTGGAAACCCAGAGGTTGCTACGGTGGTTGCTACTGCCCAAGTACCTCCAGTTGCTACTGTGAGTTCTACTCCAGTTGCTACTGCTCCAGTCACTACTGCTAAAGGTGACTAAGCCCAAAGTTTATGTGCCTCACAAACCCCTCAAAGTTGCTTCTAAAAGAATCAAGAGGGTTACTCAGCCTCTTGTTTCTACAACCATCCCTCATACTACTACTGCAAAAGCATCCCTGAAACATCTTCAGGATTGCATCACACAATAGGGGAAAACCTTGAACATACCCCCTTGTTCCTGAGTTGGTCACTAAGGAGAGGGCAGACCAAGTGGGGAGGGCTGATACTACTGCATCTCTACTTCTTATAGTGGAGCTCAGGACAGTATCAACATCAATAAGACCCAAACTACGGCAACACCTTCACTTGCTGAGAACTTTTCTCAGATAAGGAAGGTGGTCCCTGGCGCCAAGAGACCATGGGGGATACCTGCTTCTGCTAGGCAGGGAGTTTCTCTTATCCCGAGGATCTTCCACCTGTTGGTACCCAACAGGAAAGGGGTGAGGGTAGTGGTAGTCATTTTACTGAATTGATGGTTTGTACCAATCGTTACTGGTGGGGTTGAAAAGCAAGAAAGCAAGAAGAGATGGTGTCTTCTTTTACTCTTTGTTGCAACAAGTGCTGGCACAACAAGCTTTGACTCTCAGTCCAGCTACCTGCCCAAAAGAATCACCACACTAAATGCTGGAACCTCACCAATGCCATCCAGTTCATCATCCTCAATGACTCCCCAGCAATGACAACAAGGGGAGAAAGAATAGATGTGTTATCATCTGAGAGAGCAAAAGTGATGAAGATAGGGCACAGATACTGTC
>CAJVGC010000056.1:0-75345 GCA_910822075.1 Senecio squalidus
CGTGAAGACCAATTCCGTCAGAAGTACCCTCATCTGTTCAAGAACTCCTCTACCTGATAAGACGCACTAAATTTCGGGACGAAATTTCTTTCAACCCGGGGAGAATGTGACAACCGTCAAAATCCAGGTACTTATTCTGTTGTGAGATCAATTCGAAACGTTAGTTACTTCTTTGTCTCGTTCGCTCTACTTTGGTTCGTAACTTTTGAATCTATACTTTATCGGAACTAGTGTCGGAATAACTTCCGGAATCAAAATTATAAGTCCTAATACCAAGAAAACACCTATTGAACTTTCCTAAGTTCATAACTTATCATAACCAACAACTTATAATTAACAAAAAGGTCCAACGATGCAATAACGCAAAAACGAAAATTTCGGAGTGACCAAAAATGGCCCGGTGCGCCGCACCTAGTACCATGGTGCGCCGCACCTCTCGCCCCAGGTTTTCAAAACTATTACAAATTTGGTCCCTTTCTCGTTTTACACTCCCACCACCCAAATTGGCCAATGAGAATCGACCCTTTTACTGCTATTACCTGTCCCAAGACCAGGTTTGTTACCCCCCATACCACCAATTATCTTTTCTTTTCAATTTACTTTTCATTTTAATCAAAACACAAAACACACACACACACTATTCTCTCCACTTTCTCTCTAAAAGCTCAAGAACACCAGGAATATTTCCCCATTAAAACCCATATTTAGACCATACAAATCGTTCCAAACATCAAACAAAGCCAAGGGTATCGTTTTTATCAAAAAGGACCACGGTTGTAAAGATTTTTGGAGCAAGAATCCGGCCAAAACTCTTCATCTAAGCTTTTCCTTCGGTAGATCTCTATACTTTTACTATTCTTACACTAATATTCAATTGCATGTAAGATCTAACGGTTAAAAATATGATTTTTCATAAATCTATGACTTGTTACGGTCAAAAAACGTTTTTAAACGAAATACTCTTTAGATCCACGAATCTGTGGATAAAAACAATTATGGAACTGTTAAAATGTTGTTTTAAATGATAGTTACTAATTGCATGTTCGATCTAAACAACAAAGAAAAGTTTTATGAAGTTTTATGTCACTTTCCTCACAAAAACGATTTTTAACTAAAAAGTAATTAGATCTACATTTTTGTGGTTTAAAGTTGATTAGAAACTGATAAAACTTTATTTTATATGGTATCTACTGGTTGCATGTCGAAATCCATAAGTCACAAAACGTTTTTAGCAAGAAAAACACAAAACGGGATTGAGACAGCAGCTAGGTGCGCCGCACCTGTTGCCAGGTGCGCAGCACCGAGCTGCTGTCCTCCCGAAAATCGTCGTTTTACCCGATTAAAAGTTGTGTATACGTTCTGGACTTTTACCAAAATCATGAGGGGACTGAGATAAACAAAATCTATAATAAAAGTGACTTGTGTTGGACTATTTGGACCTTAATAAGCTATAAAACGTGTATTATTGTATATTAGGTGATTTGTGAGCGGAGTTGATTTACAATTTTTGGATATGAGATTTGGGCGCGGAAGCGCTGCCCAAATTTCCTCGGAAATTGTAAATCACCTCAGCAAGCAAAAGCACTTAATACATAACAACCCAAAACGTTAAATCAAACTTTCGGACACAATCGTGACAATTACCTTTTTGGACCATTTTGACGATACTTGAATTTGACACTTACACTTTAATGACATTTTACCTATATTGTTATATAAGAACCTAATAATATAACAACTCATTTAACTACCTTGGTATGAATAGGCAACCCGTGATTCCCGGCTTACACATTTCGACCGAATTTCCAAGTTTCCGATCTCTTCGCAATCCGTGAGTTACAACCCCTTGTTTTATATGTTTTACATGAATTTGGGGGAAACATAAGATTAATTGCATTTTATACTTTATAAAACAACTTGCAATACTTAAACTTTGATTTATCAAACTTTGACTTATTAAACTTTGACTTTGACTTTATCAAAACTTTGACATTGAAACGTCTACTTAATCTCTTATGCGTAAAACATTTCTTTCTCTATTTATACTATTGTTTCATCTCTTTAATTCAACTATTTATTGATACTTGTATGCGTAACCGACCCTTGATGGAACTATGACACGTTTCTAAGTGATGTTGATTCTCTCTCTTTTATAATAAAATTTCATAGTGCCCAATTATGTTTTAGTTTCTCTCTTACACACTATTAACTACTTAAGCCGTATAGTAATTATGGGTATCGATACTTAGGAAGTAACCGTTCCTTGCTTAGATGGCAGTCTAAGTACATATTGCTGAATTTCTCTCTTTTAACTTTCCGTTTGAGAGGCGGGAAGTTGGGGCCGCTCGGTTGATAATCGGATTAGTGTGAACACTTAAGTTATAGATGCCAAGTGGTTGATACAAGAAATCTATTTAGTTACTTACGCATAAACTTATAATTTTTTAGCGATTGTTATCCGCTTCTACTATATGACTAATTTGATTCTATTTAGTCTTTACAAGTTAGGGCACAATTCGCCCGTTACTTAAACTTTACAAGTATATAAACTTTTTAAGCGACTTTTCTCCGCTAATCTTCCTTATGGGAAAACTCTTACTTTATATACTTTACTCATACTTTTTATGCCAACTATTTAAACTGTAACTCACTCACTGCGTTTTCGTAGTTGACACTTTATCTTATGTTTCAGGAAATTAGTGTAAGCTCATGATGCATGACATGGACGGGTCGAGGCGGTCGTGTGAGGACTTTGTTGGGAAAAGACTTGGCCAGTTATTTTGGGAAATATTTTATGAAACATTTTAATCGTGTGACAATGTATTAAACTATTTGTCTTTCGATTGTTCGAATGGGATTTAAACACTTTTAATTTCAATGAATGACTCTTTTGCCGTTATGTTTTATATGACCTGTGACATGATTTTCCAGCTCTTCACATTCCCGTGTTTCCGCTTTAGCGGGGTGTGACAGCGTAAGTAACTAATTAGATTTTTCTTGTATCAACCACTTGGCATCTATAACTTAAGTGTTCACACTAATCCGATTATCCAAACGTGAGGCCCCAACTCCCCGCCTCTCAACGGGAAATTAAACAGAACTTAGTAATATGTACTTAGACTGCCATCTAAGCAAGGAACGGTTCTTTCCTAAGTATCGATACTCATAATTACTATACGGCTAAGTAGTTAATAGTGTGAAAGTCAGAGAAAAAGAAACAGCGGGCACTAAGTAGTTTTATTTAAAAGAGAGAGAGAGAGAGTAAGATCTATCACTTAAGAAACATGTTATAGCTCCATCAAGGGTTGGTTACGTATACAAGCATCAATAATTAGTTTAGTTAAGAGAGAGAGAGAGAACTAATAAGTTTAAGTAAAGTCAAATAATTTACGCATAAGAGATCAATTAGTTGTTCAATAAGTCCAAATACGTCCGAAAGTCAAAGTTTGATAAGTCAAAAATCATAGTTTAGTAGATCAAAAGTCAAAGTTTGATATTTTGCAATTTATTTCATAAGGCATAAAATGCATTTAATCTTATGTTTCCCCCAAATTCATGTAAAATATGTAAAACAAGGGGTTGTAACTCACGGATTGCGAAGAGACGAGAACTTGGAAACTTGGTCGGAATATGTGAGCCGGGAATCACGGATCGCCTATTAATTACCAAGATAGTTTAATTAGTCGTTATATTATTATGTTCTTTATTTAATAATATAGATAAACTTTGTTAAACTTTAAGTGTCAAAGTCAAGTATAGTTAAAAATAGTCCGAAAGGTAATTGTATCGTTTTTGTCCAAAAGTCCGATTTACCGTTTTAGATTATTAGGCCTTAGGTGCTTTTGCTCGCTGAAGTAACTTACAATTTCTAAGGAAATTTGGGCAGCGCTTCCGCGCCCAAATTTCATGCCCAAAATTGTACTACCACTTCCGCGCCCAAATTTCATGCCCAAAATTGTACTACCACTTCCGCTCACAAATCACCTAAAACACGATATAAACATTTTATAGTTCATTTTAAGTCCAAATGGTCCAACACAAGTCACCTTTATTATTACTTTCATTTATCTCAGTCCCAACATGATATCAGTAACAAGTCCAGAATGTAACATGTTCTTAAAACGAGTAAAACGACGAGTTTTCGGGGAGACAGCAGCCCGGTGCGCAGCACCAGTCAGGGGGTGCTGCGCACCTCCTTGCTGTTTTCCCGTTTTTGTGATTTCCTTTGTTAAAAACGTATTTTCACCCATGGATTTCAACATGCAACTGGTTAAAACTTATTAAAACATCTTTTTAACAGTTTCTAAGTATATTTGGTTACAAATCCGTGGATCTAAAGAGTATTTATGTTTAAAAACGTTTTTGACCATAAAAAAGTCATAGATTTATGTAAAATACATTTTCAACCGTTAGATCTTACATGCAATTGAATATTTGTGTAAGAATAGTAAAAATAAAGAAATCTACCGAAGGAAAAGCTTGGATGATGAGTTTTTGGTCGGATTCTAGCTCCAAAAATCTTTACAACCGTGGTCCTTTTTCGAAATAACAACACCTCCGAGCTTCTCTTGAGGTTTAGAACGATTTGTATGGTTTATTAATGGGTTTTAATGGTGAAATGCTTCTGGAGTGGAGGTGTTCTTGAGAGTTTTTAGAGAGAAAGAAAGTATGTGTGTGTTTTTGTTTTTGTGAAATGAATAAAGAAAATGAAATGAAAATGTGGGTATAGGTGAATTGGGACTGTCACAATGCAGTAATTAGGGAAAAATGGACGTTTTTGATTGGTCAAAATGGGTGGTGGGTTGTAAAAACGAGTAAAGGACTAAAATTGTAAATATTTTGAATTTCTAGCGCGAGGTGCTGCGCACCACAGCACTAGGTGCGGCGCACCGGGTGATTTTCAGCCTTTTCAAGTTTTTCGATTTTACGTTTTTGCTTCGTTGGACCTTTTTGTTAATCAAAAGTTCTTAAGTATGATTTGTTATGAACTTAGGAAAGTTCAATAGGTATTTTCTTGGTATTAGGACTTATAATTTGATTCCGGAAGTTATTCCGACACTAGTTCCGACAAAGTGCAGACTCAAAAACTACGAACTAGGATAGAACGAATGCGATTAAAAGAGTAACTAACGTTTCGAACAGATTCAATAATTGGACAAGTACCTGAATTTTTGACGGTTGTCACAATATGGTTAGAATGTAGGTCACGAACTTGTCACACCCCGCTAAAGCGGAAACACGGGGCGTGAGAGCTGGAATATCATTACACGGTCGTAAGCAAATATAAACGATTCAAGTCATTTCAATTGAAAATTTAAAAGGTTATAGATACAACATTTCAAAAAGCAACCAAGTAGTTCACGATTTAACTTAAAGTACAAATACAAGTTTTAAACAAAAATTCCCAAAATATGAAGGTCTTTCCCATTATGCGCCTCACGTGACCATATCGACCCTCCTTGCCATGCATTCCGAATGCTTACATTAATTTCCTGAAACATAAGATAAAGTGTCAACTACGAAACGTAGTGAGTGAGTTACAGTTTAGAGTTTGATAGAATTTCCAAAAATAGCAAGTTACCAGAAAGAGAAAGTTACCAAAAATAGAAAGTTACTAAAAAAATAGAAAGTTACTAAAAATAGAGAGTTTCCAAAAATAGGAATAGATGGTAAAAAGTTTATAAGCAAGCGAGTAAAGTGAATAAATAAATAAACTCGCATAGTTGTTATAGCGGAAACCAGGCGCTAAAGTAAAGTTTAAGCGGAAACAGGCGCTAAGATAATAGTGAAGCGGGATCAGGCGCTAAAATAGGTATATGCGTATGGGATATGTGTTTAACTTAACTAAAGGTACCTTGTATCAATCACTTGGCATAATATAAGTAGTAAGTATACACTAAACCGGTTGTATGGTCGAGATGGCAGCCCAAAAATATTTAAGTAAGTAATTCAATAAGTGAGGTAGTAATATGTACTTGGGACGCTAACCCTGAGTAAGGAGTGACCCCTCCTAAGTATCGATACCCATATGACTAACGGCTATTGCTAATAGTGTATAAGAGAGAGAGAGACTAAAACGGGCATTTAATTAAGGATACTAAAAACATTCAAGAGATCTTACGGGCTTATATATCCATCAAGGATTGGTTACTAACAAGCATCCTAGTTTAGTTATCCTGCTAAGGCATTAACACAAATACGCATGATAGTTTATAAGATTTAAGTTAAAATGCTTCATAGATTCAAAGTTTAGAACGAGATTCAATAAATACCAATAATTTGCAAATAGTGTTTATAAGTTACAAAACATGATCTTATGCTTCCCCCAAATAATGTTGAAAAGTATTAAAAGTAAAACATAGTGGGGATGTAACTCACGGTTTGCGAAGAGAATGGAACTCGGAGTCGGTCGGAAATGAGCCGGGAATCACGGAATGCCTAAGAATTACCAATATAATTCAAAAGTTAACTTCTTATTAAGTGTTTTATGTATAGAAGATATTGTGTAACTTTTGTTTGTAAGTAAGTGTTTAGTCCAATATTGTCCCGAAAATTTGGTCCGAAGCGATTAACGTTGAGTTTAGTTTGAAAGTTTATTGTTTTTGGTTATTACATCTCGAGTGCTTTTGCTTACTGAAGTGGTTTTATAATTTCTAGGGAAATTTGGGCAGCGCTTCCGCGCCCAAATTTCATGTCCAAAAATTACACCACCACTTCCGTTCACAAATCACCTAAAACACAATAATACATATAATATAGTCCGAAATAGTCCAAAGAGTCCAAAGTGATTCACCAATGTTATTAATATTATTTATCTCAGTCTACAGTAAATAGGGTAAAAGTCCAGAATGCAAACGTAAACTTAAAATGAGTAAAAACGACGATTTTCGGGTGAACAGCAGCTCGGTGCTGCGCACCTGGGCACAGGTGCGGCGCACCTAGCTGCTGTCCATTTCCCGTTTTGTGTTTTTCTTGCTAAAAACGTTTTGTGATTTAAGGATTTCGACATGCAACCAGTAGGTACTTTATAAAATAGTGTTTTCACAGATTCTAAACAACTTTTAACCACAAAATCATAGATCTAAGTATTATTTAGATAAAAATCGTTTTTGTACACAAATGGCATAAATCTTTACAAATACTCGTTTTTGTTGTTTAGATTGCACATGCAATTAGTTATTATCTTCCAAAACTTCATTTTAACAGTTTCTAAAATATTTTTATTCACAGATTCGTGGATCTAAAGGGTTTTTCGATTAAAAACGTTTTTGACCATAAAAGTCAAAGATTTGTATAAAAACTCATTTTTAACCGTTAGATCTTACATGCAATTGATTATTTGTGTATAAATAGTAAAGAGAAAGTAATCTACCGAAAGAAAAGTTTGGATGAAGAGTTTTGGTCGGATTGAGCTCCAAAAATCTTTACAATGGTGGTCCTTTTCGAAATCTTTTGGTTTCCTTTAGCTTCTTTGGATGTTATGAACGGTTTGTATGGTTTCGAATTGATTTCTAGTGGTGAAATATCACTGGGAAATGAAGAACTTTGGAAGGAAAAGTTGAGAGGAAAAGTTATGTGTGTGTTTTAAGTGTGTGTGTAAAATGATTTAGTAAAATGAAAATTAAAAGGGAAAATAGGTGTAGTAATGATAATCTGCCCTTGGAACACTGGAATGCAGTAATTAGACGTTTTTCATTGGTCAAAATGGGTGGTGAGTGTGTAAAACGAGAAAAGGACTAAACTTGTAACATTTTTGAAAATCTGGAGCCAGGTGCTGCGCACCGGGCAATTTTTCAGCTTCAAGATTTTTCGTTTTTGCGTTATTGCTTCGTTGGACCTTTTTGTTAATTGAGAGTTCTTAAGTATGATTTGTTATGAACTTAGGAAAGTTCAAAAAGTGATTTTATTGGTATTAGGACTTATAATTTGATTCCGGAGATTAGTCCGACACAAGTTCCGACAAAATACGGATAGAGCAATTACGAAGTTAGAATGATACGAACACAATAGAGTAACGAAAGATTCGAACTAAGGAAGTAATTGGAGGAATTTCCCGAACTTGGGACGATTGTCACACGAGTGAACATGATAAAGGAATAACTAGAGAATTTTGCCGATAGAATGACCGAACGAGTTCCTGATTTTTAGACGGTTGTCACATCATCCCCGGGTTGAAAGAAATTTCGTCCCGAAATTTGACTCGTCACATCAGGTGGGAGTATCCTTGAAAAATAAGAGTACTCTTGACGTATCTGGTCTTCACGTTCCCACGTGAATTCGTGACCACGTCGGGAGTTCTAGCGAACTTTGACGATAGGAACACGGCTTCGATTGAGTTGCTGGACCGTTCGGTTTACAACTTCGAGCGGTTCCTTGATGAAATTGAGCTTGCTGTCGTTCTTGACCTCGTCGGGTGGGGTGAACGATGGTCTCATCGAATGGGCACTTTTTCAAGTGTGAGACATGGAACACGTTATGAGCGTTAGCAAGAACAGGCGGGAGTCGGAGTTGATAAGCTACAGATTCAATGTGCTTGATGACGTCAGACGGTCCGGCGTACCTCGGGCTTAGCGTTCCGTGCTTCCCGAAGTGGGCTATCCCTTTCCATGGCGACGCCTTGAGAAGAACTCGATTCGTCGCCCTGGGACTTGAGGGATTTTCTTCGGTTATCGGCGTCGCTCTTCAGCCGAGTGCGGGACGTCTTTAATTGCTCCCTGTTGGTAGGTCTAAAGGTGGTAGGCTGCGCTAAGATCCAGTCGCGCGCCGAGAGGTTTCTGTGACGGGCTCCCTAAGTGAGACGAGGACGATTATCCCTGCCAGAGATGGTGGAGAGAGGTATACCGTGGCGAGGGATAGCCTCATTGATGCATTGTGTGCAAGCTCCTCCGTTGAGTGGGTTTCTCGTTTCGGCGAGAAGGGAACGGACTTAATCGAATGATCCACAATTTACCCAAATTGTGTCATTACCCTTTGCCGTCTTGGGTAACCTGGTAGTGAAATCTATCGGGTCTGCGTTCGAACTTCTCCTCGTGGTTGTGTAAGGTTTCTTCCCTTGATTCTCGCGGTCGCAGTTACTTAGCAGTCCGATCCATTTCCTACGTCATATATGTGAGGTGTAGCCAAGGTCTTGTCCTCCTGAGTGAGTTCGCGAACGGCTTAGCGACTTTTGAGAAATCTCGTTGGACCTCCGTTGGCTGTCGGTTAACACTAGGAATTAACGGACTTCCGTAGGAGTCGTCGGGGCTCGACATTTCTCGGTCGCATCTGCCTTAGTCGGATCCACATGAATCCCTTTCTGGCTAGCTATGTGACTAAGAGGGTGTACATCTTGGAGCTAGATTTCTTACTTAGAGAATTTGGCGTACAACTTTTGTTTTCGAGGGAGTCCTAAAATGAGTTTCAGGTTTTCTCGAGTAGATAATAATATCTTCAATGATCACGATCACGAATTTATCCAGGTAGGGTCTACCGCTCGGTCCATTGAGTCCATGAACACCACTGGTGCGTTGGTTAGACCGGACGGCATGACTAGGATTTGTAATGACCGTAGTGGTTACGAAGAGCGGTCCTTGGAATGTCGGCTTCACTGACACGAACCTGGTGGTAACTCGAGCGGAGGTCGATTTCCGAGAAGTAAGTTGCTCCCTGCAACTGACTGAAGAGGTCATCGATCTTCGGGAGTGGGTACCGGTTCTTGACGGTCAGTGTTGAATTCACGGTAATCGATGCGCGTACGAAAGGATTCGTCTTTTCTTCTAGCGATGAGCATAGGGGCTTCTCGTGACGACGAACTAGGACGAACGAAACTATGATCGAAGGGTCCCTGCAGTTGTTTGGACAACTCTTGCAATTCCGGCGGGCTAGACGGTAAGGTGTCCTAGCGACCGGAGTTGCACCAGGAGTGAGATCAGTCCGGAATTCTGCCTGTCGGGGCGGAAGTAATCCTGGCGAACCTTTGGAAAGGACGTTAGGGTGATCCTAGACTACGGGGATATCTTGAATACGGATCTCCTTGAGCTTACGCTCAATGACGTGGGCAAGGAATGCGTCACAGTCCTTATCAAGGCACTTACGCATTTTGGTGGACGACACGAGTCGGAATGAGCGTCCGGGTTTGTCTCCTCGAACGATAAGGTTTCGGTGTCAGAGAGGGGAGTGTGAGTGAGTTTGTCAGGGCAGACGATCTCGGCTCTGGAATGGAAAGGCCGGTTCATCCTGTCGCTGACGTCGACGCCCTTCGGCTCGATAGGGATTAGGTTGATAGGGAAGGTTTTATCAGACGGGCACATGGAGTGTCCTATGATTAGATCTCTTGCTTCAAATTCCTGACCATGAGCGTATTATATGGTGAGGCCATCCTTAAGAACCTTAGATCCTAAGTTAATGGGGAGTCTAATTTCTAAGAATACAAAGCTCCTTCAAGTTTCCTAAGTGAATCTCTTAACGACAACTCGGATTGTTTACTGGGGGGAGTTTACCTGCGAGGCCTGAGTCCTGCTTCGACTCGTGAGAGCACCGAAGGCTTCTGCTACTTGGGATACGGGACAGTTAATACTGGGGTGTCCGTTGCTCCCGGACTGAGGAATAATCCACCTCCTTCCTTGATTCGGCGCATACTTGCGGCAACGTCGGTAGAGGTGTCCGGTTTGGTGGCACAGGAAACATGAGGGGCATCCACCAAAGTGGTGTAGGTAACACTTGTCGCACTTGGGGTGCGATCCAGCGTATCCTTGGCGTCTGATGGCCGGTCTCTTGTTGCGGTTGTTCACTATTGGTTGGTAACTAGTTTTTCGTTTTCTTTCCTTCTTTCGAGGGACAGGGACTGGAGAGGAAAGGGGGCTATTGATTTGGGAGCCTCCTTCTTTATCAAGCTTCACGGTGGCTGGGAGGGTAGGAGAGTTACTGATATTGGTTTCTGGGTGAGAGGCGTAGGGGTTCACATCCCCGAAGATTCTCTCGTTAATTCCGGCGATTACTTGAGCGATCAAATCAGGTATCGCTGCGTTTGATCGGCGAGGGTGCTGGCATTCAAGCGCGAGGGTGCCATGGTTCTACAACAGACAAGAATTTCGGTTTAGTACGCACGAAGCGAATATGATATGAATACCTTTAAATGAACAAGCTAACAATTACGCAAGAGTAATATAACAGAATAGGTGGTACGTGCACGACAAGGTTCCAAGAGGTTTATACAGTTCGGATTCACATGCAAGAAGTGGTTCACACAGTATAAGATTCACGAGACAAGTAACAATAGATAATAATAAACGAAACTTCATTCATTAAATAAGAGAGTTGGGTACAAAGTTCGAATAGAATGATACAATACGATACAATAATGAAAATAAAGAAAATGACACGAAGTTGTATACACTGAAAATTACAACTCGGCCTATGGTACGATACAATAGAGGAAAGACTATTGGTGTCTCTCCATGAACATCTTGGCCATCATGACCACCATCAATGTGCCCATCACTAGACACACACCAATGAGGTGCTGCACCGTCCGTGCCGTGGTCCTAGTCGATGCGATGACTCGCATTGACTGCTCAGACAACTGGCGAGCAGCGTCGGTGACCTCGCCAATTAGATGGCCCTGCTGTCGGGCCTCCTGGGCGAGTTCCCTAACCTCGCGGTGAAGGTGGAGGAAAGCGGCCGGTGGGGGAGGTTGCGGCATCAGTTGCCTTGCTGCTTCGGCTTCGCGGGCGCGCTGCATCTCTTCTCGTTGGAGCTGGCGCTCCCACGAGTAATGGTCCATTACCGAGGTGCGTGGGACCTCGGGAATCGGGTGATGGTAGGGGTTAAGAGGTGTTGGGGGCCGGTAGGGGGCACCCTGCTGAGCTGCCATCCTGTCTGGCAGTCGGCCTGGAAGGATTACCTGTTTACGTGCCGTTGTGACGACACGTGGTCCACGTCGCTGTGGTGGTGCGGCGTCGGGTACCGGTAGAGGTGGTGGTTGCACCGCCCTCGGGCTGGACCCGATGCTGCTGGACACAGCCATGGAGGTATCCTCCGTGGGGTCCGTGGTCTGGTGGCGGAGACTTTCCGAGGCGGTATGGCCCTCGGAAGGCTCATGCGATGACGCGGCTCTCTGCTGGGATTGGGACCGGGAACGCGAGGGAGATCGTGAGCGTGATGACTGAGACATGACGGATCTGCGACGTAAAGAGTTTCGTAAGTACAGGAAGAAGATAATGTTAAAGGAAATATGTAAGGAATGCAGGTAAGGGTCGATCACGTGAGTTTGGGAATAATAAGACCGGGAATTTTGTTTTTGACTCAAAACCGTTTATCTTTAGGAAATTACGTTTCGTCCTTGCATAAGTCATTTTGAACTAGGCAGGGGTGGCCAGGCCATGCGTAGTTAAAAATAATCATGCAATCGCAAATTAATTTACTAAAGTTTTGAACCCATAATGATTTTCCGAAAAGCCTTGGTTATAGTTTGGTTTCAAAAACTTTTTAGAAATTTCTAAAACCGTTTTCACTACAACCTGGGCTCTGATACCAAGTCTGTCACACCCCGCTAAAGCGGAAACACGGGGCGTGAGAGCTGGAATATCATTACACGGTCGTAAGCAAATATAAACGATTCAAGTCATTTCAATTGAAAATTTAAAAGGTTATAGATACAACATTTCAAAAAGCAACCAAGTAGTTCACGATTTAACTTAAAGTACAAATACAAGTTTTAAACAAAAATTCCCAAAATATGAAGGTCTTTCCCATTATGCGCCTCACGTGACCATATCGACCCTCCTTGCCATGCATTCCGAATGCTTACATTAATTTCCTGAAACATAAGATAAAGTGTCAACTACGAAACGTAGTGAGTGAGTTACAGTTTAGAGTTTGATAGAATTTCCAAAAATAGCAAGTTACCAGAAAGAGAAAGTTACCAAAAATAGAAAGTTACTAAAAAAATAGAAAGTTACTAAAAATAGAGAGTTTCCAAAAATAGGAATAGATGGTAAAAAGTTTATAAGCAAGCGAGTAAAGTGAATAAATAAATAAACTCGCATAGTTGTTATAGCGGAAACCAGGCGCTAAAGTAAAGTTTAAGCGGAAACAGGCGCTAAGATAATAGTGAAGCGGGATCAGGCGCTAAAATAGGTATATGCGTATGGGATATGTGTTTAACTTAACTAAAGGTACCTTGTATCAATCACTTGGCATAATATAAGTAGTAAGTATACACTAAACCGGTTGTATGGTCGAGATGGCAGCCCAAAAATATTTAAGTAAGTAATTCAATAAGTGAGGTAGTAATATGTACTTGGGACGCTAACCCTGAGTAAGGAGTGACCCCTCCTAAGTATCGATACCCATATGACTAACGGCTATTGCTAATAGTGTATAAGAGAGAGAGAGACTAAAACGGGCATTTAATTAAGGATACTAAAAACATTCAAGAGATCTTACGGGCTTATATATCCATCAAGGATTGGTTACTAACAAGCATCCTAGTTTAGTTATCCTGCTAAGGTATTAACACAAATACGCATGATAGTTTATAAGATTTAAGTTAAAATGCTTCATAGATTCAAAGTTTAGAACGAGATTCAATAAATACCAATAATTTGCAAATAGTGTTTATAAGTTACAAAACATGATCTTATGCTTCCCCCAAATAATGTTGAAAAGTATTAAAAGTAAAACATAGTGGGGATGTAACTCACGGTTTGCGAAGAGAATGGAACTCGGAGTCGGTCGGAAATGAGCCGGGAATCACGGAATGCCTAAGAATTACCAATATAATTCAAAAGTTAACTTCTTATTAAGTGTTTTATGTATAGAAGATATTGTGTAACTTTTGTTTGTAAGTAAGTGTTTAGTCCAATATTGTCCCGAAAATTTGGTCCGAAGCGATTAACGTTGAGTTTAGTTTGAAAGTTTATTGTTTTTGGTTATTACATCTCGAGTGCTTTTGCTTACTGAAGTGGTTTTATAATTTCTAGGGAAATTTGGGCAGCGCTTCCGCGCCCAAATTTCATGTCCAAAAATTACACCACCACTTCCGTTCACAAATCACCTAAAACACAATAATACATATAATATAGTCCGAAATAGTCCAAAGAGTCCAAAGTGATTCACCAATGTTATTAATATTATTTATCTCAGTCTACAGTAAATAGGGTAAAAGCCCAGAATGCAAACGTAAACTTAAAATGAGTAAAAACGACGATTTTCGGGTGAACAGCAGCTCGGTGCTGCGCACCTGGGCACAGGTGCGGCGCACCTAGCTGCTGTCCATTTCCCGTTTTGTGTTTTTCTTGCTAAAAACGTTTTGTGATTTAAGGATTTCGACATGCAACCAGTAGGTACTTTATAAAATAGTGTTTTCACGGATTCTAAACAACTTTTAACCACAAAATCATAGATCTAAGTATTATTTAGATAAAAATCGTTTTTGTACACAAATGGCATAAATCTTTACAAATACTCGTTTTTGTTGTTTAGATTGCACATGCAATTAGTTATTATCTTCCAAAACTTCATTTTAACAGTTTCTAAAATATTTTTATTCACAGATTCGTGGATCTAAAGGGTTTTTCGATTAAAAACGTTTTTGACCATAAAAGTCAAAGATTTGTATAAAAACTCATTTTTAACCGTTAGATCTTACATGCAATTGATTATTTGTGTATAAATAGTAAAGAGAAAGTAATCTACCGAAAGAAAAGTTTGGATGAAGAGTTTTGGTCGGATTGAGCTCCAAAAATCTTTACAATGGTGGTCCTTTTCGAAATCTTTTGGTTTCCTTTAGCTTCTTTGGATGTTATGAACGGTTTGTATGGTTTAGAATTGATTTCTAGTGGTGAAATATCACTGGGAAATGAAGAACTTTGGAAGGAAAAGTTGAGAGGAAAAGTTATGTGTGTGTTTTAAGTGTGTGTGTAAAATGATTTAGTAAAATGAAAATTAAAAGGGAAAATAGGTGTAGTAATGATAATCTGCCCTTGGAACACTGGAATGCAGTAATTAGACGTTTTTCATTGGTCAAAATGGGTGGTGAGTGTGTAAAACGAGAAAAGGACTAAACTTGTAACATTTTTGAAAATCTGGAGCCAGGTGCTGCGCACCTCTTGATGAGGTGCTGCGCACCGGGCAATTTTTCAGCTTCAAGATTTTTCGTTTTTGCGTTATTGCTTCGTTGGACCTTTTTGTTAATTGAGAGTTCTTAAGTATGATTTGTTATGAACTTAGGAAAGTTCAAAAAGTGATTTTATTGGTATTAGGACTTATAATTTGATTCCGGAGATTAGTCCGACACAAGTTCCGACAAAATACGGATAGAGCAATTACGAAGTTAGAACGATACGAACACAATAGAGTAACGAAAGATTCGAACTAAGGAAGTAATTGGAGGAATTTCCCGAACTTGGGACGATTGTCACACGAGTGAACATGATAAAGGAATAACTAGAGAATTTTGCCGATAGAATGACCGAACGAGTTCCTGATTTTTAGACGGTTGTCACAGAACTAGTTCATACACCGGTGAATAGAAGTGTATTCACTTGTGTATACATATGTATTCATCAGTGAATATATGGTTTAAATGTGTTTTTGGCAAAAAAAAAAAAAGTATATACACTGGTGTATAATAATATATACACCAGTGTATATATCGAAACCCACCAAAAAAAAAAGTCGTCAAAAGTATATCAAGTGGGTGCTCGTTAGAAAGATAATTAAATGATTGTTCTAATGATGTATTTAGTTTTTTCTAAAACCTAGTTATACTATAAATATGTTAATTTAAAATTAATTATGAATTTAAAGTGGGTTTTAAGTGATTGGTTAAAAAGTGGTTCCTATGGTTCTCATTTATTTAGTGGTTCCTATTTGAACCCACCTATATATATATATATATATATATATATATATATATATATATATATATATATATATATATATATATATATATATATATATAGGTGGGTTCAAATAGGAACCACTAAATATTTGAGAACCATTAGGAACCAATATTCACCAGTGTATATACATATGATATTCACCAGTGTATATATATATATGATATTCACCAGTGTATATTTAATATGATATTCACCAGTGTATATTTAATATGATATTCACCAGTATATATACACTGGTGAATATCATATATATACACTGGTGAATATTGGTTCCTAATGGTTCCTAATTATTTGTATGGTTCTCATTTGAAACCAACTCTATATATATATATATATATATATATATATATATATATATAGGGTGAGGTTCGGGTAAGAACAGCCCAAAGTATAGGAACGGTAAGAACAGTTGCTGACCGTCCGATTAAGTGATGATCATCAGCAGTACCCTTACTACTGATCAGTAGAAGGGTAAAACTGATCAGTAGAAGTGTAAAACTGATCAGTAGAAGGGTACTACTGATCAATAGTAAGGTTACTACTGATCAGTAGTAAGGTTACTGCTGATGATCATCACTTAATCGGACAGTCAGCAAGTGTTCTTACCGTTCCTATACTTTGGGTCGTTCTTACCCGATCCAGTTCCTATATATATATATATATATATATATATATATATATATATATATATATATATATATAGAGAGAGAAAGAGAGAGAGATAAGATATATAGATACACGTGGGTGTATGTATAGGTTTTGATTTTATGGGGTACGGCCACCGAGTTATGATAAAAACCCAATTATTGACAACCATTTCATATGATATTATCTCTTTCTTTTTTCTTTTCTTTTTTGGGCTCGGTGGAGGTAACCTACAATTTGACAACTATAAATAAAATAAATGAAAAGAAACTATTCTTTGATTTATTTTATCGTAAGAAACAATTAGACTATATCCTATTAAATGATTGGGCTTTTATTAAATAAAGTATTAAATTGTTAAATATAGTCTAAATGACCATTTTGTTACAAATCATATGTAACTCGTGGTTTAGCTATATGCAAAATAACAATATACTTATATATATATTGTGTGACTATGTTTTGAACAGATACTAATGTATATGATATATGTTTTCAAGGGTTCTGATTCTTAGTATGCTCATAGTTTATTTATTTACTAGTGTCACTATTAGCACCATGATGTCACGTAATTAGTTTTTTTTTCAATATATGATTTGATTTTATACGTGCATTTTAGTATATTTTAATGTTCATTATGGTGAAGTTTAATGTGGAGCTTAGATAATAGATGAGTTGGAATAATTTAATCTAAAGATGTGACACCATCCGAAAGTTGTTATGAATTCATTAAAGTTTAATAGATTTTAAAATCAGTAAATGACCATAAATCGGTGATGCAATCACTTATCTATTGATATTATTGTAAGGAAACAATAATTTTGAGGAAATATTATATGAAAGGGATTTCATTTTTTTTCACATCAAATATGCTCCTGAAGTAGCAGTACTGAAAAAAAATTATTAATGCAAAGTTTTGAAGCTATTTATTATATTTGGTCGGGAAATAAATTCAATTTCTACTTCATTCCTTAAAGTAAATGTGACAACATATAATTGTAGTATCCATATAGAGGTTATGTTCATGGATATGATTGGGTTATTTAAGTTGATGTTATTGTCGCTAGAAGAAAGCATAATTAAGAAATATATAGGTGTCATAGCCAATTTTCCCAATTATGATTTATTTATCTTATTATTTTGTTACTCATGTAAATGATAATATATGTTTTGAAAACATGGAAAGTAGTGTTTTATGAATATCATATACCAAATATATATGTATTTGAATATATGTGTTTCAATATGAGTAGTATACATGATGTTATGAGTTTAAATAAAGAAAGTTCTATAAAATCTTATTTTGACATGAGAAATCAAAATCAATTGATAATACACGTATTATATTGCTTGTATTATATAAAGACAAGTGCAATTGAAACATATATGGTCGTAAACCTGAAGTTTATGGACTGTTATTATATTTGGTCATAAACTAGAAGTTTATAGACCGAAATTAATTGATCATAAACCTGAAGTTTATGGAAAATGGTTATTTATTCATAAACCAGTAGTTTATAGACCTTGATTATTTAATTGAGTGGCTTGATCGGTTACCATCTCGGGTCAATGATGCGAAATATATTGAAGAACTAGAAGATTCTTCATGATTTTTGTGTGTTATTTGCTCTCAATACAAGTTAACTAATTGCCAACTAAAGTAGGGATTGAATCCCATAATTATGGAAATTATAAAAGGGGTATGAATAGGCTTATACACCCATATCATGGAGCATTTAGAGTTTTAAAATCGATGCATCGTCTAAATGTTCATCAAGTCGCAACCTGAAGTTTGCGAGATTAGTGACTCAGCTAATGGGATAGCGAGTACATTGTTCCAGATTATCATATCATTTTGGCAATTGTGATGAATAAAATACTTCACAAAATTTATAAATGATTATTGGAATAAGTGTTCACATTGAGATGTGTTACGCAAATTGCTTTTGTTGAAACGCTTATCAAGGGTCTTCGGTTGATTGCAAAGCCAATGGTCATGAGAGCAAAACACGTATATTTTATTTGGGGTCATGTATTTACATGAAAGAACACTAATTCGCATCAAGCCAATATTTGTAATGATTACCCCCCATTATGATGGATATTTGGTCATAAATAATTCCCATAAATATATTTTGATTATGTTTATATGTTTAAATTTGTTCCACCACAACGCATAAATATGGGATGTATAAAATGTTGGGAATATATGTTTGGTATGCATCCACATATAATTACAATTTAATATGCCATCTGTCACACCCCGCTAAAGCGGAAACACGGAATGTGAAGAGCAAAGAATCATTTCACGGGTTACACTAATAATAACGGTTCGAGTCATTAAGATTAAAATTTGGAAAGTACAAGTCAAAGATACAACCAAGATTCAATATAAGACCATAGTACATAACAAAAGTGTTTTTAAATAAAATTCCCAAAATAAGGTCTTCTTCCCAAAGTACACTTCACATAATGGACTTGACCCGCCCGAGCAATGCACTTCATGACTTACGCTTAGTTCCTGAAACATGAGATAAAGTGTCAACTACGAAAACGTAGTGAGTGAGTTACAGTTTACGAATTGAAGAAAAGTTCAATTTAAGAGTTCATAAGAGTCCGAGACGAATCCAAGATTTTTAAAAGTTCAAAAGTCGTTCAAGGTCAAAGAATTTCAAGATAAGATCAGATACTTAAAAATTCGAGAGTAACTTAATTAAATTTAAGTGCTTAAAATTCAAGAATAACCTAATTTCAAGACAATTTCAAGTACTTTAGAATAAATTTAAGTAAGTTTAAAATAAGTTCAAGTACGTCCAAAACAATTTCAAGTGCGACCAAAGTAAGTCTAAGTCAAATACAAAGTCAAATAGTGTAGCGAGCAAAAGGGGTCATAGCCATTACCTCAGCGGTGGATTAATCCACATGTGCAAGACAGTACGTAAGTATATGCGTAATATAGACCTATGATCCTCGAGTTGTACCAACCACTAAGCTTAATATACGTAAGATTTAGTCTACACACTAATCCGATTCTAGTCAAGTACCTGCCCACTAGTCAAGTCTACAGTCAGAGTCCGCGAGGACTTAGCAATATGTACCTTGGTCGCTACCCATTGGTAAGGAGTGACCGCTCCTAAGTATCGATACCCATAATATATGCTAACGGCTTGTGTTAATAGTGTGTATAGTCGTCCAAGTAAATTGTGGGACTTTTAGTCGAACATTTAAAAAGTCTTTTAGTCTGCACTTACGGTGTTATACTCTCACCTAGGGTTTAGTACTTAAATACAACCAAGCTATCAATGTTTATTCAAGTATCCAAAGAGGCAAACCTAGGGAGTCTAAGGTAAGCCAATCCGAACAGTTGATGTTGTTTACGCATATTAGACCAAATAGTCGTCCAAATAGTTCGTACAAAAATAGTCTAAAAGTAGTCCAAATAGTTCGTACAAAAATAGTCTAAAAGTAGTCCAAATAGTTCGTACAAAAATTGTCTAAAAGTAGTCCAAATAGTTCGTACAAAAATAGTCTAAAAGTAGTCCAAATAGTTCGTACAAAAATAGTCTAAAAGTAGTCCAAATAGTTCGTACAAAAATAGTTCCTTTAGTTCAAAAGTTTCCATAAATAGAAAGTTGTTCAAATAGTTTATAAGTACAAAAGCCCAAGTTTAATAAGTCAAAAGTCAAAGTAGTTTATAAGTCCAAAAGTCAATTTAGTCCGATAAATACCAAAAGTCAAATAGTCGAACAAATTCAATAAGTCAAAATGGTTTGATAAGCAATTTCACATGAATGCCATAGTCCAAAAACAGTTTGATCTCATGTTTCCCCCAAAAAGCATATTTAAATGTAAAAGTAAGGAGGGGTGTAACTCACAGTTTGCGAAGAGGGTGAACTCGGAATCGGTCGGAGAACGGAGCCGGGAATCACGGAATGCCTAAGAATACCAAGATTGTCTAAAAGTTAATGTCTTATTAGGTTCTTTATATAAGATTAGGTAACTTTTGTTTATAGTTATGTGTTAAGTCCAATATTGTTCCAAAATTTGGTCCGAAGCGATTAACGTTATGTTTAGTTCGAAAGTTCAAAGTCAAAGTTATTATTATGATAAACATGTTTTGGTTACTTAAATGGTTTAGGTTTTCTAACGAAATTTGGGCAGCGCTTCCGCGCCCAAATTTCATGTCCAAAACCTACAATCATTTCCGCTCACAAAACATACATATACACAAAATAACTTCACTACAAGTCCAATAAGTCCAATACAAGTCATCATCATTATCCTTTTTATTCATCTCAGTCTAATAATGTTATTGACAAAAGTCCAGAATGTGTGTACAAGTTTTAGAGGAGTAAAACGACGATTTTCGGGAGAACAGCAGCTCGGTGCTGCGCACCTGAGCACAGGTGCTGCGCACCTAGCTGCTGTCTCTTTCCCGTTTGGTGTTTTTCTTGCTAAAAACGTTTTGTGACACAAGGATTTCGACATGCAACCAGTAGATAACTTATAAAACATCATTTTTATGGTTTCTAAACAACTTTTATCCACAAAAACATAGATCTAAGTATCATCTAGATAAAAATCGTTTTTGTAGAGAAAGTGATATAAATCTTTATAAAAACTCGTTTTTATTGTTTAGATCTAACATGCAATTAGTAAAATCAGTAAATAAAGATAGGGAAGTGTTTTCTACCGACGGAAAATGGATGGATGATGTTTTGGTCGGATTTTTGCCTCAAAAATCTTTACAAGCTTAGTCCTTTTCGAAATAAACGACACCCCTTGCTTCTCTAGACGATTTGGACGATTTGTATGGATAAATAGTGGGTTTCTATGGTGGAAAGTCTCTGGAAATGAAGAACACTTGAAAGGTTTTTGAGAGAAAATGAGTTGTGTGTGTTTTTATGTGTGTGTTTTGATTTTTGAAAAATGAAAATGATAATGAAAAAGAAAGAGTGTTATTACTGGACTTAGGGACTGAGAAAGACAGTAATTGAGTGGCTAGGTTCGAGATGGATTGGTTAAAAGGTTACAAAAACGAGACAAGGACCAAACATGTAAAATTTTTGAAATCTGCAGCTAGGGGATGCGCACCTAGCAAAGGGGTGCGGCGCACCGGGCAGAATTTCAGCTTTTCTGATTTTTCGTTTTTACGTTATTGCTTCGTTGGACCTTTTTGTTAATTGCAAGTTCTTAATTATGATTAGTTGTGAGCTTAGGGAAGTTCAATATGTGTTTTCTTGGTATTAGGACTTATAAAATTGATTCCGGAAGTTATTCCGACACTAGTTCCGACAAGGTACGGACTCAACAATTACGAATTAGAACAAGGCGAACGTGATAAAAGAGTGACTAATGATTTCGAACCGACATAGTAGCTAAACAAGTACCTAGATTTTTGACGGTTGTCACATTCTCCCCGGGTTGAAAGGAATTTCGTCCCGAAATTTAGTTCGTCTCAAGGGGAATAATTTTGTCGTTGAATCGTAGTGGATTCTCCTGACGAATTTCGGTCCATGCGCCTTCACGCGGTAGTGGGACTACGTCGGAGGTTCCACTGAACTCAGAGATGGGTACTAGGTTCGGTCAATGCTGTTTGACCTTGGAGTCAATAACCTAAGAGTTTCAACAAGGAACTTGGTTTAGCAGCAGATTTGACCTTGACTTAAGGGAGATGACGAGGGTCTCATTCGATGAACACTCTTCAAGTGTGAAAAGGGGCACATTGATATCGCATATTTATATAACTATTTATATGCGATATTGTGTCACATTTCATAGTAAACATGATGGAGAGGATAGGTTTTTGCATTTAATCGTGTGGAAAAGTTGTTTTATCTATTTTATAGGTTTATATGATTGGGAAGTGGAAATGGTGGAAGAAATGAGCTTAAAAGACGAAAAATAGTGAAATATGACGAAGAGAACGTCGCAGTACCATCTCCACCGTTTTGATCATAACTTCTTCATACGATGTCCGATTTAGGTGATTCAAATTGGAGAATGAAGAAGAAAGAGAGAGCTACATTTTGTAAAAATTAGAATATGGAAAAAGGAATGGGACGGCCGTCCTAATAGGGGGACGCCCGTCCCTTGCGAGTTTCAGACGCAGCAGTTTTTATTTTTAAATAATACAAATGGATAATTACAAGAAATTCTAATTCGAGTCGAATACGTTTTCTACACGGTTTTTGCCTATAAATACAAGGTTAATTCAGCCAGATTTTTACCCCATTATTATTATTATTCTGAAACTCTGGAAGTCGTTATTACGTTTAGAAGCAAGGTTCAAGGCAAGGAAGTTCATATTTTCGGCAATCGGCGATCACGACACGTTCGGCGACTTTCTCCGTTTGTTCTTTTCTTGTTTTGCATTATTTTTCCAGTATGCTTTCTAACAATTTAATTGCTTTTTCAGACCACGTTATGAGTAGCTAAATTCTCTTTATGCTTGTTTGAACAACGGATCCTATTTGACGTTTAATTAACGTTTTTGATTGTTTATGTTTTTGTGTTTAACCGTCGATCCTTATTTGCTTAAATTTTAATATGTTATTATAGTTGTTTATATATAATTTGTTTAATCAACATTCTAGGTATTCGGAAGGAATCTAGATAGGTTAGATAAGTTTTATGAAGTAATCGGTCGGTCTATAATCGATTTAAAATTATTAAGATTCGGAAGGACTTAGTAATAACAACGTAGGTAATTAAATTTAAGTGAGTAGGTCTAAGTATTAAGATTCGGAAGGACTTGATAATTAGAGGAGTTATTCGGAAGGAAACTCTATAAGGTTAAATCACTAAAAACAGGCTTGATACTTATTGCTTGATTATTAATATTTATTAACTGTATTCGGAAGGAACGGTGTAAGTAGCAATAATTAAAGTTAGTAAAAGATTCGGAAGGACTTTTATTATATCTTAGAAGTTGAAAACAACAATCGATCTCGTAAAATTAACGGAAAATAGGTGAACTGTCAAACAAGTGTATTCTCTTTATTATTTGATCTAATCAATTACTTTTCGCTCGATTTTAATTAATCATCACTTTTTCTTAATTACTTACAAGCTTTTGTTACGATAAAAAAACCCCCAAATACTCTTAGTATTATTTATTCGAATATAAAAACAAATTAGTCCCTGCGAACGAACCTTACTTACCTTTAAACTATATTATATACGGATAGGTCCACTGCCTAGAAGTGTGTAATTACGTGAAAAAAGTAGGTTTAAAATATGACTAGATTTTACACATCACACATAAGAATGTTAGGAGATGGTTGAGAAAACTGAAGGCAGTGCAGAGCTCGGATCGATATGCTCCAGAACTCAGGTTGAACCGGGGTACTTTGGCTTGGTTCGCCGCGTTTCCTGAAGCAGACTATCCTCCTTCCGTGGCGATATCCCCGGAGATACCCTATTGCCATCTAAGGAATTGAGGGCTTTACTTCTAGATGGTCACGCAGCTCCTTGGCCGGGTACGGGAAGCTTCTAGTCATTCGCGAGTAGAGGTAGACGTAGGACCTTGCAAGTCGTCAACCGTCAAATCCTAGCCGACAGGGCGGTGTCTGACACTTGCGTCCATGTATAGACTGGTGGGTTCACACTTAGTGCTGGCACGGGGTCCGTGACATAAGTGTACCCGATTATAGGCAGGCGAATAGTGAGAGATGATGAGGTCTAGTCGCGTTCCTGGCGATTCTCAGGAGGGCATTCCGAAGAGAGAGGGACATAGATCGACTAATAGAGGGGTGAGTTTTCGGTGTCCTGCCTTGACCTCGAGGTAAGTGAGGCACTTGGCGGGATACAGGGTAGTGTCCTTACACAGTGTCCGGCCAGAATAGTATTCTCGGGAACTCCGGTTACAACAAGTCGGATCCCGGGTAAATGGAATAACAATTCGATGGCCCTTGACGGGAATGGGTTCGAGAATACCTTCGGATCTCAGAGCTCGAGCTTGGGGCTTGGCGCACGAGTTGCGTTTGGCCTGAGTTCGGCTCGCGCAAGGCTGGCTATGAGTTCAGGGAAATGTTCTGCTCAGGGTTGGAGTTTGCACTTTGAGCATTGAGCATACAACCTCTGATCTCGGGAGCGTTCTAGGGTTAGTTTGGGACGCTCCCAGGATCTTCCTTGAGTAGGTGTGAGTGCCGGCGAGGGGTATGGTTATCAATTATCCGAGTACGGCCTACACACTTTGTTCATTAAGTCCATGAATACCGGTGATGTGTTGTTTAGGCGTACTAACAGGGGAAAGGCTTGGGTGGTTTGCATCGAGTTCGGAACATGCGATCCTCGCAAGTGTTGGTCAAAATGTCGCGAACCTGGTGATAACTCGGGCGGGGTCGACCTTCGAGAGGTATGTTGCATCCTGCAACTACTCGGACTGGTTGTCGATTCTCGGGGATGGTTATCGGTTCACGAAGGTCTGCTTGATGAGTTCATGACGCTTAGCGTACAACGGATGGGTCTGTCTGTCTCTCGTTAGGGAAGTTGGGCTCCCCGGGTTGACTTTGTGTGGTAGAGTTAGGGTTGGGAAGTTCCTACAGCGGCTTTAACCGTCTTAGCATCTCCAGTGGTGCTAGATGGTAGGGAGCCTTGGCTATTGGTGCCGTGCTAGGAACAAGGTTTATATGGAATTTTCGCTCGCCGCTTTCGGCGGTAGTCCGGGCATTTTCTTAGGAAAGCTTTGGATGGTCCTCGACCACAGAGGTGTCTTGGACTCGGCCTTTCTTAGATTTATACCCGACTTCGTGAGCGGAGGGTGCGTCGTAGTCCTTCACGGGATGCTAGTGAGTTTATCGGAACGAACGACCTTAACTCAATAGTGCGGTGATTGGTCTATCTGACGATAGCGTCAAGGCTTGAAGGTTCGGTAAGAACTGGGTTGGTGGAAGAATTTTAGGCGAACGACGTACGGGGAATCCTAAATTTGCATTTGTAGGTGCGGCTATTGGATCTTTGGCATATTCGAAGGAAAACTATCCGTAAAGCCTGAGGTCCTAAACTGATGAGATGTCTAATCTCTAAGGGCAAGGTTTTCTTCAGTTCTTGAATCAAATAGTGCGGAAGGAAAAAGGGTTATCTGACAGGGAACGTACCAGTAGTTGCTTTAAGGTCCTGAGAGGTTTCCTCGGCTGTGATTGCGAGAGCACTAAGGGTCTCTGTGGTATGCTCTAAGAGACAATCCACACGGAGGTGCTGGTTGCTCCCACATTCAAGACATAGCAGCCTTCTGTTCGCATTTTCTGGACAACACCAGGGGTAGTGCCCCACGGTGTTGCAAAGTTTGCATACCGGGCACTTCCGGACATGGGGGAAGGGGCACCTGCTGCATTGGGTGTGCGGTCCAGTGTGGGTTCGAGGTATGGTGGGGTATCCCTGGGTGATACTAGCCCATGAGATTCGGTGGTGAAGTTTCCTTCTCTTGTTCTCCCTTTGTTGGAAGAGAGCAGGAGAGGGAGGTAAGGGGTTAGTTCCAAGGTTCTCGTCCTGTCCAGCAGCATGTTCACGACAATGTCGGGAGAGGTGTTCGATTTTGTTGCACGAGTAGCACGCTAGGCAGTCCCCAATGTGATGCCGGTAGCACTTACCGCACTTGGGGTGCGATCCAACATACTCTCGGCGTCTGATGGCGGGCTTCTTGTTGAGGTCGCCCCTTATGGGTTGGTGACTAGCCCTACGCTTTTCACTCTTCCTCCGAGTGACGGGGGCTGGAGGAGAAGGAAGGTTGTTGTCATGATTGATCTCCGAACCAAAGGTGTCGGGGTTATCGCCTCTGAAGATCTTGTCGCTCACTCCGGCGATTACCTGGGCGATCAAGTCAGGTATTGCTGCGTTCATCTGGGCAATGACTTGCTCGGCGAGGTCACTAGCACTCAAGTGCGGTGGTGCCATGATTCTGCAACAGGAAGAATTTAGGCTGGGTTTAGAACGTGCAGATGAGATATGATAAGAATTACGATTAAGGTGACCATAGATAGTCATGGCACGAGATTAACACGAATGATCAAGTAGTACACGCAAGATTATGATTTAAGAGATAGAATCATGGTGTTCGCAACAAGCACAAAGTTCACAAGATACGATAAACCTAATGGCAGAAGATAAAAATTTCATTAATAATAAGAAGTTTCGGTACACATAACAAATTCACTGAGAGAAATACAAGTGCAATACATAGAGAGATAATAACTAATGGCTTAAGTCGTGTACAGTGTGAAAATTACGACTAAGCCGGTACAGTACAAAGAAAAGGGAAAATATGCCTAATAACGCTCTTCCAAGAACATCATGGCGGCGAGAGCTGCGACAAGTGCTCCCATGACTATGCAGGCTCTGACGAGGCACTGGACGGTCCGGGCGGTGGCCTGAGCCGTCAGGATGATCCGCCGGGACTGTTGTGCTAGTTCGTTCGCAGCATCGGAGACTTCAAATAGAAGGAGGCCCTGCTCTTGGGCTTCCTCGGCAAGTCCACGGACTTGACGGTGTAAGTTGAGGAAGGCGTCCGGTGGAAGAGGCTGATGAGTAGGTGGCATCATGGGTCGGGAGGGTCCGGACTCCTGCGCACGCCGTCTTTCCTCGATGAACTGACGATCCCATGCGTAACCCTCCGATATCGGAGTGCGAAAAGCGGATCGTAGGGGTCCAAGAAAGACTGGGGAGGCGCGGGTCGGAACGGGCCCGACTGTCGATGCACAGGCGCTTCAGCGTTGGGTCCTCGGGGCTGGGGTGCTGCAACGGGCACCAGCCTAGGAGGTGGAAGTACCGTCCTTGGGCTGGACCCATTACTGCTACTGATGGTCCGGGACGTGTCTTCCGTTGGGTCAGTCGTCTGATGACGCTGACTCTCGGATGCGGTGTGGCCCTCAGAAGGTTCGTGAGAGGGGGAGGCGGCTCGGGGAAGTGATCGTGTCTGGGATCGAGAGTTCGAGGACTGAGACATGGCGTATCTGCGAATAGAGAGTTACATAAGTACGGGGAAACTAAGAATAGGAAAAACGTAAGTAAAATGCATGCACAGGTCAATCATGTGAGTGTCGGGAATTGACAAGACCGGGAATTTATGGACTCAAAACCGTTTAACGATAGCCTTTCATTTTCCGTTCTTGCATAACTCATTTTGAACTACGGGTGGTTGATCAAGTCACGCATAGTTGAAAAAGTTAACCATGCAATTGCGGAAAATAACATACTAACGTTTGGACCCGAAAATGACGTTTTCTGAAAAGCTTGGTTATAGTTTTGGTTTCGAAAACTTTTTGAAAGATTTTAAAACCGTTTTCACTATAACCCGTGCTCTGATACCAAGTCTGTCGCACCCCGCTAAAGCGGAAACACGGAATGTGAAGAGCAAAGAATCATTTCACGGGTTACACTAATAATAACGGTTCGAGTCATTAAGATTAAAATTTGGAAAGTACAAGTCAAAGATACAACCAAGATTCAATATAAGACCATAGTACATAACAAAAGTGTTTTTAAATAAAATTCCCAAAATAAGGTCTTCTTCCCAAAGTACACTTCACATAATGGACTTGACCCGCCCGAGCAATGCACTTCATGACTTACGCTTAGTTCCTGAAACATGAGATAAAGTGTCAACTACGAAAACGTAGTGAGTGAGTTACAGTTTACGAATTGAAGAAAAGTTCAATTTAAAAGTTCATAAGAGTCCGAGACGAATCCAAGATTTTTAAAAGTTCAAAAGTCGTTCAAGGTCAAAGAATTTCAAGATAAGATCAGATACTTAAAAATTCGAGAGTAACTTAATTAAATTTAAGTGCTTAAAATTCAAGAATAACCTAATTTCAAGACAATTTCAAGTACTTTAGAATAAATTTAAGTAAGTTTAAAATAAGTTCAAGTACGTCCAAAACAATTTCAAGTGCGACCAAAGTAAGTCTAAGTCAAATACAAAGTCAAATAGTGTAGCGAGCAAAAGGGGTCATAGCCATTACCTCAGCGGTGGATTAATCCACATGTGCAAGACAGTACGTAAGTATATGCGTAATATAGACCTATGATCCTCGAGTTGTACCAACCACTAAGCTTAATATACGTAAGATTTAGTCTACACACTAAGCCGATTCTAGTCAAGTACCTGCCCACTAGTCAAGTCTACAGTCAGAGTCCGCGAGGACTTAGCAATATGTACCTTGGTCGCTACCCATTGGTAAGGAGTGACCGCTCCTAAGTATCGATACCCATAATATATGCTAACGGCTTGTGTTAATAGTGTGTATAGTCGTCCAAGTAAATTGTGGGACTTTTAGTCGAACATTTAAAAAGTCTTTTAGTCTGCACTTACGGTGTTATACTCTCACCTAGGGTTTAGTACTTAAATACAACCAAGCTATCAATGTCTATTCAAGTATCCAAAGAGGCAAACCTAGGGAGTCTAAGGTAAGCCAATCCGAACAGTTGATGTTGTTTACGCATATTAGACCAAATAGTCGTCCAAATAGTTCGTACAAAAATAGTCTAAAAGTGGTCCAAATAGTTCGTACAAAAATAGTCTAAAAGTAGTCCAAATAGTTCGTACAAAAATAGTCTAAAAGTAGTCCAAATAGTTCGTACAAAAATAGTTTAAAAGTAGTCCAAATAGTTCGTACAAAAATAGTCTAAAAGTAGTCTAAATAGTTCGTACAAAAATAGTCTAAAAGTAGTCCAAATAGTTCGTACAAAAATAGTTCCTTTAGTTCAAAAGTTTCCATAAATAGAAAGTTGTTCAAGTAGTTTATAAGTACAAAAGCCCAAGTTTAATAAGTCAAAAGTCAAAGTAGTTTATAAGTCCAAAAGTCAATTTAGTCCGATAAATACCAAAAGTCAAATAGTGGAACAAATTCAATAAGTCAAAATGGTTTGATAAGCAATTTCACATGAATGCCATAGTCCAAAAACAGTTTGATCTCATGTTTCCCCCAAAAAGAATATTTAAATGTAAAAGTAAGGAGGGGTGTAACTCACGGTTTGCGAAGAGAGTGAACTCGGAATCGGTCGGAGAACGGAGCCGGGAATCACGGAATGCCTAAGAATACCAAGATTGTCTAAAAGTTAATGTCTTATTAGGTTCTTTATATAAGATTAGGTAACTTTTGTTTATAGTTATGTGTTAAGTCCAATATTGTTCCAAAATTTGGTCCGAAGCGATTAACGTTATGTTTAGTTCGAAAGTTCAAAGTCAAAGTTATTATTATGATAAACATGTTTTGGTTACTGAAATGGTTTAGGTTTTCTAACGAAATTTGGGCAGCGCTTCCGCGCCCAAATTTCATGTCCAAAACCTACAATCATTTCCGCTCACAAAACATACATATACACAAAATAACTTCACCACAAGTCCAATAAGTCCAATACAAGTCATCATCATTATCCTTTTTATTCATCTCAGTCTAATAATGTTATTGACAAAAGTCCAGAATGTGTGTACAAGTTTTAGACGAGTAAAACGACGATTTTCGGGAGAACAGCAGCTCGGTGATGCGCACCTAGGTGCTGTCTCTTTCCCGTTTGGTGTTTTTCTTGCTAAAAACGTTTTGTGACACAAGGATTTCGACATGCAGCCAGTAGATAACTTATAAAACATCATTTTTATGGTTTCTAAACAACTTTTATCCACAAAAACATAGATCTAAGTATCATCTAGATAAAAATCGTTTTTGTAGAGAAAGTGATATAAATCTTTATAAAAACTCGTTTTTATTGTTTAGATCTAACATGCAATTAGTAAAATCAGTAAATAAAGATAGGGAAGTGTTTTCTACCGAAGGAAAATGGATGGATGATGTTTTGGTCGGATTTTTGCCTCAAAAATCTTTACAAGCTTAGTCCTTTTCGAAATAAACGACACCCCTTACTTCTCTAGACGATTTGGACGATTTGTATGGATAAATAGTGGGTTTCTATGGTGGAAAGTCTCTGGAAATGAAGAACACTTGAAAGGTTTTTGAGAGAAAATGAGTTGTGTGTGTTTTTATGTGTGTGTTTTGATTTTTGAAAAATGAAAATGATAATGAAAAAGAAAGAGTGTTATTACTGGATTTAGGGACTGAGAAAGACAGTAATTGAGTGGCTAGGTTCGAGATGGATTGGTTAAAAGGTTACAAAAACGAGACAAGGACCAAACATGTAAAAATTTTGAAATCTGCAGCTAGGTGCTGCGCACCTAGCAAAGGGGTGCGGCGCACCGGGCAGAATTTCAGCTTTTCTGATTTTTCGTTTTTACGTTATTGCTTCGTTGGACCTTTTTGTTAATTGCAAGTTCTTAATTATGATTAGTTGTGAGCTTAGGGAAGTTCAATATGTGTTTTCTTGGTATTAGGACTTATAAAATTGATTCCGGAAGTTATTCCGACACTAGTTCCGACAAGGTACGGACTCAACAATTACGAATTAGAACAAGGCGAACGTGATAAAAGAGTGACTAATGATTTCGAACCGACATAGTAGCTAAACAAGTACCTAGATTTTTGACGGTTGTCACACCATCAAGGGGAGATTTGTTTATGGCATGATTAATGATTGCAATAAAGTAGTTATTCCAACATTTGGAGGAGAGAATGTGCAGCTAAAACTAAGAAAGATTGCAATGAATTACCGATCCTCACATTAAACAATATGAACCAGAAGTTCATGGGATAATTCATTTGCCATATTTAGTAATTGCCAGATAGATTTACTGACCAAAGAGAGTGACCATGTCACGTATATTAGATGCTAATGCTCCGACTAAAATGTGCCATTTAAGGACACAATGTGATTGGTAGTAAATCTACGGCACGCCTGTAGCGTAGTAGAGTAATTAATTCCAAATAAAAATCCTCGAAATAAATAAAGAGATCTCATTATGCTATATCATGTCTAGGAAAATATGGAATCAAAATAAAAATAAAATCGACGTCGTGAATAATTTTTATATAATATAGTGCTAAATTTTGAATATTAAAGAGGATCGTGAAAGCATACCTGCCTAGAAGTGCAGAGATAAAATTGATTGGCCAAGATGGAAAAGACGCATGTATAAAATGAAAATTGAAGTCTCTCGGAGTAAGAGATATATTGGACTTAAAGTCCATACACATGAAGGTGTAATATAAAGCAGTCTTTGGTTGAGCTGATATTATTTGATATAAGGCAAGATGTATATATAATGATTATTTTCAAAGACTAGCGTTTGATTATTATTAAGTGGTGGATGCAACTATTTGTATTGATAAGTCTGGCAATATAAAAGATATTTGATTCGCGTCTAATTAATATTGTAAGAGCTCACTTGGTATTGAGATTTTTTGAAGGATATAAAATGCGTGAAACATGTCCCATGATATAAATGCATGAAGCATATAAGAAAAGTTCTCGAGAACACTATTTGTTTAAATAAAAAAGTCCTTATATCGACTGAAGTAATGATGATATATGTGATACAGTAGCCATGATAATTTATATTGATATAGCAATGAATAATTATGTTTGTGCACACAGTTTACAAAGAGATCCGGATTTGTATATATTATAATTATGATGTATGACTACATCTGGAATTCTTGATGAGATTCTAAAGACGATTGAATAGTCATATAAGTAATGTGAAAGGAAATACAATTAAAAGACATAAGTTGTATCTTGATTTATATATTTACCATGTGAAAGATGAAATCTTTGCACACTAATAACAATTATGAATTGAGCACTTAAATGGTTAAGAGATAACTTTATATTGGTATGACCCCTTTTGACAACCAAAAATGATTGTGATATTAGGGGTCTCGAAGTACCATATTTGATTAATATTGAAGCATTGAGTTGCTTATATGAGATGTTATTACTTTTGAGATGTTATTTCCGAGATATGGTTGATATCTCATCATTATGGGGAAATTTAGTTGATCATCATATTAGTCGCTCACAAACCATATATGTATTATGAAGAGATGACATTTGATTGTGTCAACTCAAAGAGCTTAAGTGATGTGATCATCAGGGGGAGAAATACGTGTTGCACTCTTTTTCCCTTGACCGTGGTTTTGTCCCATTGGGTTTTCCTGACAAGGTTTTTAATGAGGCAACATCCTCAAACGTATTGAACAATTATGTACTCTTTTCCCTCACTAGATTTTTGTCCCACTAGGTTTTATCTAGTAAGGTTTTAACGAGGCATAATCTTTTAAATGCACATCCAAGGGGTAGTGTTATGGATAATTATGATATGGATGTCCATATCTGTAGAATATGTTTGTTTATTTATTAGTAAATATCTTTGTTGGATATTACTCTATATTGTAACTATAAATATATACCTCTATATGAGATGAATAAGATAATTCTATATTCTCTTTTCTCTATTATTCTTATTCTCTTATTGTTGTTTGTATGGTTTCACAACAATATAGTATTAAATTAACAAAGAAAATACATTCTATATGTACCAAGCACATTCTTAGACTATGCGGTGTGAGGCGTGAAAACAACCAATCACGCCGCCACGTCGGTTTATAACGCCCTATAACGCCCCACCTCCACTCCGGTGGGGGCGTTATCGGCTGAATTTGGGCCACGGCGTGAGCAGAACAACGCCGTGGTGAGGGAGAGGGAGAGAGGCAACGGTCATTTTTTGGAAAGGGATTTAAAGGAGTATGAGAGGTTGAGGTTGAGGTTGATGGGTTTTAATGGTAGAGAAACGAGTTGTTGTTGATGGTTTTTTCCGGCGAAGATTGCCGGAGATGATGAAAGTAAGAAATTGGTAGCTGTAAAAAGAGAGTTGACAAATTGAAAAGGGTGATAGGTTTGGAATCTTGATTATAATATTACTCGCAAAGTGGCGCGTGGGAGTCACTTTCGTATTATATACTCCCTCCGTCCCATATTTATTGTCCAGTTTTGACTTTCTCGGTCTTTGCTTTTTAACTTTGACCTTAAATAACTTTTTTCGTGCTATAAATTTGTTGATAAAAATTATATCATTGAAAAATAATTTTAAAACCGAATCCAATCATATAATTTGTATCAAATATTGTATAACACAAAAAAAGTTATTTATGGTCAAAGTTACAAATGAAAGACTTAAAAAGTCAAAAGTGGACAATAAATATGGGACGGAGGGAGTAATTGATAGTGGAGTGCTTGATAGATTATATTTCAACTCTTGTTTCGTCTTATTTTGTGTTTTGTTGTTCTTAAAACTTATATTAATATTTGACTTTTTTATATATAACTTAAAAAGCTTGTTTGCTTATTTTTATTGTTTTTTAAGAGTTTATACTTCGTATTATTTAAAAGAAACTAGCTTCAAGAAGTAGCATAGTAAGCAACTTCAATAAAGCAAAACCTTATATGAAAACAAAGAAAGAGCAAACACTAATCAAGTCTTTGTGGGTTAGATTCTTGATCTTTTAAATTTCATTTATATAAAAAGATAATAAAAATACAACTTTTACAAAATAATCTCTATCACTCCACATCATCACTCACCACACCATCCATTTTTATCACTCTACATCATCACACTCTCTTTCCTACAAATCACACTCTCTTTCCTACAAATCACCTCTATCACTCCACATCATCACCCCCAATCACCCACCACACCCCATAGTCTTAAAATTGAAAAGTATTTTAGATCTTGACGTACAACAGTCAACAAGATAAATTTTAACACTCATACATCCCTTATACAATTTGACACACTTGTATTTTTATTTCCTTAATTACATGGTAATTTACAAATCCTATTTACAATACAAATACAAATCCTACATATAAACATATATGTATTCTCTGTATTTAGGAAATTGATTTTAGATTATAGACCTTCATACTCGTTAAGTAGTTGATATCATCCGTTACATTCAACAACTCAAAGACGTTTTGGTTGTCTATACAGTAGACATTAGTGTTTGTTATATGTTCAATAATGTTCCTTTGTGCAGTGGTTTCGGGGCTCAGTTGATTTATTTTACGTGCATTTATCTACCCCGGTCATGGTGTTTAAAAATCTAAGCAGCGACGTGCGTGGAATTGATCAAAGTCAAATTTAACTCAGTTGGAGTGTGTTTAAGACCATTCTTTTCCTTTTTAGTGAACCATATTTCAGGCACAACTTGCTTTAGGTTATGTATCTTTTCCAATGCATAATCTGCTTCTTTAGTTTTTGTTGTTTTTCCAACCTGCCAATATACAAATATAATAAATTGTGAGATTATAATATGAAAATGAATTATTTAAAGTTAAATTAAATAACGAAAAGTGAATAAAAAAGTTGACTCCGAAATTATAGAAGTTGTTACTTAGAAATGCATGAACATTATTTTAAATGTTTAATATTTTATACATATTTGAATTCATTAAACATAGAATCGAAAGCTATATTTATCAAAACTGATATAACATAGGATTGTAAATTACCAAAACAGTTCGGAGACCAACAACTTTGCCTGCTGCAATATTGCGAATATTGTCATCAAGAAACAGCTGTAACAACGAAACAAAAGACAAACACGTCACTTAATCATATAAAACAATAATTTATAATAATAAGCCAAATAATGATCAATTATTAAAAGTTAATATTAAATGGTATGATTATAACTTGTTTCCAAACTAAAAATGATGTAGGCAATTATTGACGGAACCATTGATATGACATCACATCCCATTAGACTTTGAATGTGACATGAACGGATTAAAAATATCTATAATAAGTATTTGATAATGAACCATGAGTAACTTTGCACCACAACTTTACAAAATTTAGAATTAACAAGATTCCCTTCATTACATTATAAGAATTAATAGATTTTGATTATTTGTTATAACGGTTTTTCTAATATATGTCGATAAGTTATATGTACTAACTGAACTATTTCATTTTAAATTTTTTTTTATTTAATACCTATCAAATAATAGGAAATTTTGAATATATATACAAAATTATAAATATGTAGTATGTTACAAAAAACCTTGGTATAATACTCACAGTTCGAGTTGGATCAACTTCAGCTACATCGATCGCAATATTGATGGCATCTAAAGATGGTTTCAAAATCACAGGAAACTCTTGTGGAGATGTCGACTTGGAGTTGAATAGATTTGGGTTCATAGTCTCAAAACAAATAATTTGTTCGAAACAATCGTGTATCCCAAGAAGACTGAGTGCCTTCATAGCATGGACTCTGTCCGAATTTGTGAATATCTAAAAAAATAATAACAAACATATTTAGTTGATTATTTTTTTTCAAACATATACAGAAAACAGAGAATATGGCTTACGATTTTTCGTTGAGTAATGGTGAGCAAAAGGTTTCGTAATTGAGCATCTGGTTTAATGAGATGGTAAGGCAACCTTCCGTGCACGATGCTGTGATAATCATCAGCGTCGACATCGTATCCTAACGCCTGCAGTTAAACACACAAGTAACACAAAACTAATTATTAAACTACATGGAACTAAAACGAGGAAATTATATAATTCGAATATACTCTTAAACCGGCAAGAGTGCTTCCATATGTTTTGAATAATTGAACGCGAAGAGCAGAAGCTTTTCGCTGTTCAAATCCGCATTTCTCAATAAGAAAATCTGCAAAAAACAAATTAATAATCAATCAAATTATTTGACATGCTTTGTTATATATATGTTTTTGTTGTATGATATGGTATAGTATATACCGTCAATGTTACGTTTGGTAGCATCTCCAAATCCAATGTTTGATGAGTACAAAGTATCATCCAAATCTGAAATGAATCATGAATCAATGACGTTTCCATATAGTTAGACATAAACGAAACGAGAGAAAAGAGTGCGTACCGAAGACAAGACAATCGAAAGGGGAAGAGGAAGCCATAGATGATTTTGATTAAAATGTCAAGTTAAGAAAGAAGAGCAAAAATGAGATATTTATAATCAGAAATGGGGCATAGAAAAAGGATTGGATTGGTGACTCATTTTCATGGTTAATGTAATCAAAAAAAAAAATGGAACGTGAAACATGAATTTGTACACTTGTTCACACCTTGTGTCAACATAATATATTATCCTTCTTTCTGACACCGTATTCCTACTTATCGATTCGTTGTATTTTAAGTTATTCAAACTACATATGATTCATGTATTCTTTTTTGTTTTTTTTTAACAAATATGGTTCCTGGTGAGTTCATTTTAGAAGAATTTTTTTTTTTTTTTTTTTTTTTATCTAAAACAATATTTTTTTTTTATATATAGAAATAATTTACTAATTTTTATTTTATCGAATCAATATATTTTTGATATTTTGTTTCTGATCTACTAAAAATAAAAATAAATGATCTAGATCAATAAAAGTTTTAGTAACATATGTATAACATAGCAGAGTATAGCTTCAAAACCTTACCTAATATCTATAAATTTCAATAAAACTTTGAAACAAATTCATTTCTAATTTGATCTTTAAGTTTTAACGCATTCTACTTATCTATGCCTCTATGGTTTGTATTTTAGATTATTAAATACATTGTTTGTGAGTTTATTTTAGACTAAAAAAAGATATTAAAGTAGACAAGAAAAAACGAATACTTCTTTGTCTAACTATAGACAAAAAAAACCCGTGCCTCTCACTCTTAAATAATATTCTAAAATATTTCTCCAAGTATATTCGTATTGATAAGTTACCAATGACCAGCCACACCACTATTTTAAAATAGCTATAAAATTTTTGGAGATGTTATTTTTGAGTATATTCTAACATTTAATTTTCAGTTGATGTCTTTTACTATTATCATTACCGCAGATGACAACAAAGTCCATTTATTGATGTGTATACAAAGGCCTATTTATGATAGTTTGTATATAAACTACCTTTTTTTTCTTATATGCGAATAATTTTATCGAAAAAAACATAATTATAATATAGAAACTGAAACAACATCGTGTATCATTATATATTGTATTATATTATATAACTATAACAATTGATAACTTTGGAATTGTTTATAAGCCAAGGGCACCAATCAGGTGGCCCGGCTTGGCTCGGCTCGGGTGGGTCGAGTCGGGTCTAAATAAAAAACGGATTTTTTTTCTTCTTTTTAGCGAGGTCTTGAGGTTTTTGATAATATGGGTTAGACTTCAGTTTTATAACCCTTTTTGTTTACGTTTGAAGTATTTTGTTTGGCTTTAATGTTTTTTTAATAGTGGTATTTTGAGTTTTTCGTACTTTAGATTAGAGTTTAGTTTTGTTAAGAAAATGTTTTTCTTTGTTTAAGTATTTATAACCTTTTTTTTGTTTTGGGTTTATGTCTTTTGTCCCGCCTCAACGCGCGGGTAAAAAAATATCTAGTTAATAATATATGACAACTTGCCTTTCTAAAAAATAAAAAAAATATGAGTTGTGATATCATATATTTGTTGTTTTATTTATATGTACGTGTTTCAGCTTTACTTTTAAATTTGTATAGGTAATGAACTCTATCGAAAATAATACAATTATAACCTAAAAGATTGTGGTCTGGTTTTTATAAAGTCAATGAAAGAGTTGCATTTTGCTAAACTTTATATATGGGTCATTTGGGTATTTTTGATTAAAATTTATATATTATATAATATATTAGGTTATGTCGTGTTGGTACGAATAGATTTTCAGAGATAGGATCAAGAAATATCGTTAAAAAAGTTGAGACCAAACCAATCAATCTCAACTTTTCATTTCAAAACCCACTTAAATTTAATTTTTGTTTAAAAATTTAATATCTCAAAAACCGTAATTGAATTAAAGGAATAAATTACACCACTATAAAGAGTAATAAATTACCTTTCTATAGAGTACCTACTCGATATACTTTAAAAAAAAAAAATCGGATAATTTTGATGGGTTTGAAATTTTTTATTATAAAATCATGATTTTATCACATGTAATGTTAGTAGTTTGACATCGTATTTTTGCGTTTTTCTTTTTTATTCTAGTTGAATGTATATATATGTTTTGAAATTCATATTTAGTGTTCAAATCATATGTATTGTACCTTACGAGTATCAAAATTTGTCCGAAAACGGAAAAATAAAAAATCATCAATTTTTGAATTTTTATTTCCGAGTCTATATAGATTATACCTCATATAATACTTTTGTGTTTAAAATTCAAAATTATGGTTGTAATTATGTGTTTCATTGCCTTATAAGTTTTCAAAATTGTACATACATAATAAAATCAAATATGATATTCAATACAATCACATGTGATATGCATATATCACATGTGATATGCGTACTATCACACTTATGTCAAAAAGATGAAGGAGAAAAAAAATCACACAATTCGATATTTTTTCTAAATTTAGGTAATTTATATGTAGTAATTCTCTTGTATAAAATTTTACGAATTGGTGCTAATATCACATGTGATATTATCGTTACAATTTCAATACCCACCAAAAAATAAATAAAAAAATCTTTGAAAATACATAACACCATTACTCTAATTAAAGATAAAACGAAACGATCGCAACGGTGTAATTTGTTTCGTCTAACGATTAACGGTTTATGAGATAAATTAATTTAAAAAATAAAAGAAAGTAGGTTTTGATTTTAATCTTAGCTATTAGATTAAAATGGGACAAATGATCAAGACTCTGTCTTTTGGTTTTTAGAAAATTATGTGTTTTAATGATAATTTACTTAGGTTTTTAATGAATTTTATATTCAATTTTTATTTATTTAAGGGTAAAGTCTTAGGGGTCAAATTAAATAGTTTTTCAATATAATTTTTTTGGTCTTTTGTTAGTCTATTATGGTTGTATGTATCGGTACATAAATATGTCTTTTTGTATGTCAACATTCACTATTTTCTATAGTTCTTTTTTACCCGTAAAATATATAGAGTCTTAAAGGTCAAATAAAAGCTTTTTATTAGTCTAGTGTGTGTCTATTATATACAAAAACAAAAATACATAAGGTTTCTCCTTTTGTATATGTCAACATTAACTTCTTTTTCTTATGGAATAGTTTTATTTTTACATAAAAAAAACCAAAGAATAAAAAGTTTTTAATATTTAAAGTAATAATGTCAAACAATAGTTTTTAAAATATATACTAAAACTGAATGGTTAAAATTATAAAATCTAAAACGAAAATAGTTAATTATGGTGTCATATAAAATCGCTATTGTTTATTTAAGGGTATAAAATTAATCCTCAAACATATATAGTAGTTGATACTTTATCATATGACTTTTATTACATATTTTTTAGTATATATAATAGATAAATGTAGTTTAATTATATTAATGTATCGTGATAATAAAACTATAATGAAAAGGCCGAAAATAATATCTTATAAGTGAAACTTATTTTCGACGATTTTTTATTTCGATAAAAAATATTATAATATTTATAATGTTGTTTACTTTAACCAATCTAACATTTGAAAAATAGGAAAACAATGTTCACAACCTTAACCAATACATTTGACAACTAGGGAAACACTATTCACAACCTTAACCGATCTAATATTTGACAACTAGCGAAACACTAAGCCGTCAATTGGAAAACTAGAAAAACATTGTTCACAACCTTAACTGATCTAATATTTGACAACTAGCGAAACACTAAGCCGTCAATTTGACAACTAGAAAAACAGTGTTCACAACGTTAACCAATACATTTGACAACTGGGGAAACACTATTCACAACCTTAACACCAATCTAACATTTGACAACTAGGGAAACACTGTTCACAACCTTAACATTTGACAACTAGGGAAACACTATTCACAGCCTTAACATTTGACAACCAGGGAAACACTTTTCACAAGCCGTCGGGGCTGCGGCTCGGGTCGGTCCGGGGTCGAAATAATTTTTTTTTTCCTTTTTACAAATGAGATTTTGGATCGATGTTTACGGGTTACTTTTAGTGTTTAACTTTACAAAAAAGATTTGTTTTTCGTTAATTAAATTTTAGGGTAGGCTGGCTCGGGTTCATTAAAATAATTTTTTTTGTTAGTTTTGGGTAAGCGTTTACGAGTTGTTGTTATTTTTTAGCTTTATAAAAAATTTATGTTTTTTATTTAATAAATTTTATGGTAGATTTGCTCGTCTCCATTAAAATGTTTTTTTTTTATCCTTTTACTATTTTGATTAATTTATAATATATAAGTTTTAGCTTTTCTTTTAGGTTTACGTCATTATATAAAATAGCTACAACTTTATTTGGTTTACACCAATTATATTTTTGTCCCGCCGCAATAAGCGGGAAAAAAAAATTCTAGTTTATCACTATACTAGCTTATCACCCGTGTATACACGGGAATTGACATTAAGACTGAAAAACGTAATGTTAAAAGAATTGATTACATGTAAGGTTTAAATAAATACAAAAGCTCTATTAAATTGGATGTATGTACCAAACATCCCATATTGATAAAACAAATTAAATAGAAAATAGAAAATAAAAATGAACAACACTAACATAAAAACCGAAAACGATGTTTAAAAGTGTTGTGTTTGTGTGGGGTATTTAATGGTTGTTAGCTTAAATAACAAAAAATACTTATTAAAAAGTGGTAGTTATATTCGGAAATTTTGTAACAAATTCAACAACGATATATCCTTTATACATCACCAAAGCTCTATCAAATTCACTATATAGATTAAACATGCCATGTTCATCAAACAACTTAAATCGAAAATATGATGATATAATTGAACAAAATTAATATTAAGAGCAAAAAAGATGTTTAAGAATGTGTTGTTTTTGGAATCACTTTTCAAAAGTGTTTTTCATATTATTATTTGTTATAAAAGTGGTTGTAAGTAACGTGTTAAAAGTCATGAGCATATTAGATTTTTTATACAAAATATTAAGTTGAAATGATTGATGTGAGAAATCTAGTTTTCCGAAAATAAGTTTTTAACTAAACTACGACACCGGGCAATGTACCCTTGTCTATTGTAGTAAAGTATGGGCAAATTCCGGGTTCGAACACGAGGACTATTTATATTGAGATTATAGTTTTAAGTAACAAGTAACACGTAACAATTGGGTTTTAGTCTTAGGAAGACTTTAAAGTAAAAATGACTAAAAGTGATTTGTAATTCAAATAGAGATAAAATACGCTTGCTTGGACCGTTCACGAGTATATAATCTTTCATAAGTATGAATTTATGAATAAACTTCTAATATAAAATCCTAAGTTCCTTTCGAATACCAGATTTCTCCTATTATTTATCCATGTAATTATTCCTTTCGAATATAGTTAACACCTAAAATAACCGTGCATAAAGTTTCAAGTCGATGTGTGAGAATTAACCTATAAGCTTCCTTTCGAATAGCTTACTAATTAATAAACCGATTTCTCTTAATTTATCAACTAGCGTTTGTATTATCACTTACTTGTTCTAATTGTCGTTAGCGATTCCTTTCGAATACCGCAAACTCTAAATAAACTAAAGACCGGTTGATTATTTCGTTTCTATTTTAGTAAAAATTACGGATTCCTTTCGAATACCCGTTTTTAGATTCCCAAATAAAAGTATAAACAATTTTAACAAGATTACTAAAGTGTTAACCCAAACGGATCCCCAATTAACCTCTGCACATCATAATCATACAATTCATACTCAAGATTAATCATACACACGATCACATATCCAAGCAAACATAAAGGAAAATTAGCTACGCATAATATTAATCAAACACGAATAATAAATAAAAGACATGATTATATTGAAATTAAAAGAGTAAAATTTTGATACCAAAGTGAAATAGTGCTAGCAAATTGCTTTCAAAATCACAAAACGATGTAAAAGAAAGGAAAATACGACTAATGTTTCTACTAAATTAAACCGAAAATGACTTTGATTCTTCTTCTCCAATGATTATGTAATGACTATATGATGATTTAGAGCTGATTATAGAACCCTAAAAGTGATGAGAAAGATGCCCTAGATAGAGTAAAATCGTCCCCCTTTAAGCTGGTAACCACGAACTTTCACTTCTCCCACTTGAAAACCAATTAAAAACGATAAGTAACTACTGAAGCAAGGAATGCGGCGCAACACCCCCTGAATGGGGCGCATTCAGGGGTCAGAAGCTCCAGTTTTTGTTGTTGCTGCTAGGTGTGAGGCATTCCGGTCCTCGTGCGAAGCATTCGTGTCCTACGGCTTCCGAACTTGCTTTCCTTTGCTTCTTTTGGTCCCGGATTGATCTTTTTTTACTCCAAACATATTAAAACACCTAAAACATAAACTTTACACAAAAATAAGTAATACGAGGCTACCCATTACGTTTTGACTAAAAAACATAACAAATATCGCGAAAGAATATGCGTAGAATCGAGCGATATCAAACCCCACATACTTAAGCATTTGTTTGTCCCCAAGCAAATCCGACTCAAACTAACTCTAAAATTACAACTTAAGAAAAATTAAGGAATCACGGGCTTTAACATTTAACTACATTCCGGTGTTCATAATAAAGATATGCGTGAAATTGTTAGATCGTAAAACCGACTACGAACATCAAAAGCTACTAAATTACTTAAGTAATTAAAACCGCAATTTCCTAATGTCAATTCCTAATTTATCCCCTAGTTTTTATATGTCTAAATAACCACCCCCTTTCCCTCACTCTCCAACCGAAATTGGAGCGATCAGCCTTTCGGGCCGACCCCTATACCGCCTTGCTTTCGGGGGAAACCTTAAAATATCACTAAATCATTTCTTCGTTTTGGTTCTTCTTTCTTTGAGAATTTTTGGTTAGTCACTTCATTTAGCTTTCCTCTCACTTTCGTTCAATTCAAATACTATAGATTTATATTTATATTTTCTTTGAAGTGAACGGTTTTGTATAGTGAGGTTGAGTTCAATTTGTTGACGGGAAAGACCTATGGCCTTTTTCTTCGCCTCTAACTCTACTTTGGGATTAAGTGATACTAGGATTCCCCAACTACCTCCGAAAAGGGTGCAAGAGACTACAAGGGCTCAGTACTAAGGATATCTAGCGGTTATCCGGATTTTAGATTTTTCGAGAAAACTTAAGGAACTAAAACTAAGAAACCTAAATTCTTACTTACAAATATTTTATTAACTAGAGATGTTCCTAAACAATTTCACGTTAAAGTACCGGAATAAAGTTAAATATAAAAGCCCCTATCATTTTCTATAACTACGTTTAAGCGTTTTTTAAATTCTTTTAATTTTTCAAATTTTTTTTTTTTTTTTTTTTATAAGACTCAAATGGGAACAAAACAAGAACACGTAATGGATATATAGGAGGGAATATAAAATAAGCTAATTTCCCGACGTCTCCCCCATACTTATTTAACGCATTGTCCCGAATGCGTTTCCAAACTAGAAACTAAAAACTAAAAATCAAACCAAATAAAAATAAAAGAAAAGAAAAGAAAATGAAAAATCCGGGTTGACTCCCGAAAGCGCTTTGTTTTTTTCTTGAGTCTATAGCTCGACTCGTTCCTCCGCTCACATAAACCGACTATTTAGAAATCGAGGTTTCCCCCAATTTACTTCGAAAACCCACTTCTCAACATACTTCCAATATACATACAAGCGTAAACATCAAACAAAATGTGATCGTTAGAAACATCAAGCTCGTTACGGGTTTTCACCCATTCGTCGTGCCATTTCTTTGTTTTCCGCATTATTGAGCATTCTTTTCGCTCCTTCAAGTCTCCATCAACTCCCCCACACTTGTGTTGTTCACTCCCTTGTTCACTCGGTTTTCCATCCATTAAATCCCCTAAGTCAAAATACTCTTCGTTTTTGCAAGCTTCCAACTTTGGCTCCATACCGATTTTCCGCTTCATGCTTACTTCATCCGTTTTCACGATTTCTTTCTCAAGCGTCAATTCCCCCTTGACTTCACCCTTTTTCTCTACTTTGGTGAAACCCGGTTTCATTCCCAGATCAAATAACTCCTCAAATTCCTCCAAAGTTACTTCTACACTAATCGGGTTGTCAACCGCCACCAATTCCGACCCAATAAGCTCCGTAACTTCCCGTTTCGAACTTTCTTCTTCTCTTGGTGTATTTGTATATGAATTTAGTCCCCCATCTTCATTCTTAACCAATGGTTCATCCCCCACTTCATTCTTTGCTTCTAAATCACCTTTTCGGCCATTTTCGGGGTCTGGGGGCTCAATGCCCCGCATCGGAATGGAATGAGCCGCATTAGACAAGTTGGAAACAATTTCTGGGCAATCTGAAGTGAGAATGCGCCGCATTCAACTCAGGTGTCCCAGAAATTTGTTTCCTGCTTCGTTTTGCTGCTCGTCGTTCTGTTTCTTGGTGGTTTTCGGGTCCTTTTCGATGTTGAACACTCTCTCGAACTCCTCTAATGTTATGTCTCCATCCAAAACACTTTCTCCAACCCTCAAATTCTTTCCACAAAGTTCCTTCAACTCCTCGTTTAAACTCTTTTCCTCGTGAACTTCATCATTCAACTCCTCTTCGAGAAATTCCTGCAAATCTTGGTTAGACATATCATTATTAATAACATCCATTCTAAAACATGTTTCATTGGTCGAGTATGAATGTTTTTTAGATTTTTCATAAGTGAAGGTTTCCCTATCGTCATTCACTCCCAATGAAATTTCCCTTCTTTTCACGCGGATGATAGCATCCGCGGTGTTTAAGAACGGTCTACCCAAGATTAGAGGCACTTTGTTATCCTCCTTCATTTTCAACACAACAAAGTCAACGGGAAATTGGAATCTACCTACTTGTACTAAAACGTTCTCTACAATGCCTAGCGGATATTTGAAAGTTTGATGGTCTAGTTTAATGCTCATTTTTTGTGACAACCGTCTAAATTTCAGGTGATTCTTAGTTACTTAATCGGTTCGAATCTCTAGTTACTCTTTTATCGTGTACATATTGTTCGGGTTCATACTTATTGTGTCTTTTATTGTCGGAACCAATGTCGGAATCAAACTATAAATCCTAACACCAAATAAACAATACTAGAACTTGACTAAGTTCATAACGGAAACTAAAAAGATTCTAGTCCTTAACTAATTATAACGGGAAAACTTAAAACGTCAAAAAGCTGGATTTTCAATCCAGCCGGCGGCTGAATATATTCAGCCGGCGGCTGAATCCCGCTATCCAGCTGGACGATGACTCATTTTTGCATGAAAAGTTATTGGGCAACTCGGGATTGGGGCAGAATTTACTGCCAATGTGACCCCCAAGGCCAGTCCCTCCCCCCTTTACCCACTTTCAATTCACTTTTCATTTCATTTCAAATTTACCAACACACACACATAACTCTCTCTCAAACTCTCTCTAGAAATCCTCTCAAGAACATAAACACAAATCCAGAAACTTTGCACCATAAAACAGTCCTAAAGACACAAATCCATCCACAAAAATCATACACAAATCGTCCTAGAAGAAAAGGGTATCAAAGGAAAAGGTTTAAATCGGGTTTCCAAGAAGATTTGGAGCTAGAAACTCATCCAAATCGTCTCCTTGCTTTTCCCTTCGGTAGAACTCTTTTACTTTACTCTTTTTACTTAAATAATCACTTGCATGTAAAATCTATAAACTGAAAATGTGTTTTCATAAAGATCTAAAACGTTTTCTTACTTAAAAACGAGCTTTTATGATAGATCTATATTTTAACATGTAAATCTAAAAGAAAACAGTGATTTTACTATGGAAATACATATAATTGAGTTATATGAGTTTGCATGTCGAATCTAACGGTTAAACGAGCTTAAAATCGGAAAATAAAACAATCTTGAAACTGGCCAAAGGCTTTTGGCCGACGGATGAAGGATTTCAGCCGACGGCTAAAGTCCAGCCGGCGGCTGAGTACATCCAGCCGCCGCCTGAATGATGCTGTTTGTCATTTTGTCGTTTTAAAAGCTCTAAACGTAAAAATAAGCTAAACCAAGTTATCACAGAATATATATATCTTGAAAAGCTACTGTTTTGACATATAAATTGTTTGGAAAAGCTTTTGGAATTGAAACATGTGTATTAACGTTCGTACTAGTTATGTTGTGCATTTTAAAGCGGGAAAGTGTTTTGAAAATGGACATAATTTTTATGGCGCGGAAGCGCTGCCCAAATTTCACCGTAAAATACATTCAAATTCAGTAACACAATAACTTCGAGACTTATACACTTTAACTTTGAACTTTGACACCTTTTGGACATAATTGAACTTATCGGACTATAAAACGTACGCGAACACATAAACCTTATAAACTTTCCGTAATAATATTTTTGGGACAGAATCTAAGTATAAGACAAATGAGATTTAAAATGTTAAATTGGAACTTAACATAACTCAAAATATACTAATATAACTTGTACAACATTCCGGTGTTTTAGGTCGTTTGTGATTCCCGACGCGTTCCGCTTCTTTTGTGCTAGTTCATACCTTTTATCTCCGCAAACCGTGAGTTACAACCCCACTTTGTTTTACTTTTGTACTTTTAAACACTATTTGGGGGAAACATAAGATTGTATGCTTTGTAACTTTGAAACTAATTGCGAATTGTTGAAACATTTGGAAACTTGGTACTTTTGAAACCTTATTGAAACTTTAGAAACTTGAAACATTTTAAACTTATGAAACTCGTAAACTTTGGAAACTTGTACGAAACCTTATTGAAACTCTTATGAAACTTTGAACTTTGGGAACTTGTGGAACTATTATGCGTATATGTGTTGATGCCTTAGCCGGTTAACTAAATTTAGGATACTTATTAGCGACCAATCCTTGATGAAAATATAAACCCGTAAGAACTTACTGCTACTTTTGGAAACTTTGTTCATTTGCCCTGTTTTGGTTCAGGAACTTTAATACACTATTAGCAATAGCCGTTACTCATATGGGTATCGATACTTAGGAGCGGTCACTCCTTACTCAGGGTTAGCGACCCAAGTACATATTACTAAGATTCCGTTAGCAACTTATTGAAATATTTTGGGCTAGATCAGGACCACACAATCGGTTTAGTGTATACTTACTATTTATATTATGCCAAGAGATTGACACGAGTTACTATTTAGTTAAACACATACTCCCTACGCATATACCTTTTTAGCGCTTGGATTCCACTGCAACTTTATTTATACGAGTTTTATTTACTTCACTTGCGTGTGTACAAACCTTTTACTATTTACATATATGTTCTAACGTCGCTCCGTTCCTTTTTCTTATGACGTCACTATTTTCATGTACTTTCTATTTTTGGAAACTTTATCGAAACTCTAAACTGTAACTCACTCACTACTTTATGTAGTTGACACTTTATCTTATGTTTCAGGAAATTAATGTAAGTGTATGGAATGCATGGCAAGGAAGGGTCATTATGGTTACGTGAGGCGCAAAGTGGGAAAAGACCTTTCTATTTTTGGGAATTTTATTTTGAAACATTGTACTTGTACTTTATTTAAAACTTATGAACTGCTTGGTTGTTGAAACTCGAACTATTTTATTTTTATTGAAATGACTTGAATCGTTTAAATTTGCTTATGACCGTGTAATGATATTCCAGCTCTCACATTCCGTGTTTCCGCTATAGTGGGGTGTGACATTTTTGTTGGCTTTAAAACCCCCAAAGCCAATTTTTTATATAAAGAGTTGGCCATTAAATTTATACTAGCACCTAAGTCAGCTAAGAAATTGCAATGAAAAGTTTTATCAAATGTGCAAGTAATTAAGAAACTCCCTGGATCGTTTAACTTAGGTGGAAGCTTATCGTTCTTTACGATTGACGAGCATTCCGCGTTTAGATAAGCTGCTTGATCCTCCATTGCTTTCCCCTTCTCCTTCACGAGATCCTTTATGAACTTCTTGTAATTCGGCATACCTACAATCAAATCGACCAAGGGAACGTTAACATGAACAGAATTAATTAATTCAAGAAATTTGGCATACTGTTCTTTCATCTTTTCTTTCTTCAAGCGTTGAGGATAGGGGATGTTTGGCTTGTAAGCTCCTTTGACTTCCGTTTTTGCCCCTTTCTCTTCACTTGGAACCATAGGTTCTTTCCCGGGTCGTTTCTCCATTTCGATCTCCTCCTCCTCATCCGAATCACTATCTACGGGCTCACTTATGCGCATTGGGTCAGTTTAACCCGTTTCATTCCCGTTCGCCTCACATTCTTTCTCTCCCACGTACTTAAAAACCGATCGTGTAGAAATTTCATTAACATTCTCCACCCGATTGTTTGGTATTTGGTACTTCGGTCCTTGGCTCGATTGACCCCCTTGATTGTTTGAATTGAATGGCCTCGGGTTGGGTTGGGTGGAACTTGGAATTTGACCCGCTGGCCGATTTGAAAACCGATCGTTTAACCTTTCAAACGTCCTCTCCAAATCTTGAACACTAGCTTGAGTATTCCGTTGAACTTGATCAAGCTTCTCATTAAATCCTTTCATTTGGTTTGCTACCAAGTCATTTGTTGCCTTTTGTGTGTAAACAAAATCCTTCATCATTTCTTGGAAGCTCAAATCCTCTTCCTCGTTCTTTCTAAACTGATTTATCCCCTCGGTTCTGTTATCCCGGTTTTGGCTACCATACCCGAAATTTCCTCCCCTTTGTTGTTGACGATTCTGATAGTCATTACGGTTTTGATAACCATAATTCGCGTAATTCACGTCTTACACCTTTGGCTCACAATCCTCCGTGTAGTGAGGTCCTCCACACTTCTTTCACCCGTTCCTAACTAAATGAACATCCTTCTCCAATCGACCCAATCTACTCTTCATTTCATCCGCTAGTGACTTGATCTCGTTCACAATCTCGTTATTTCCGTCATTACTCCCTTCAACTTGGTTTACCGAGCCTCTAACTTTCCTATTTTTGTTGTCTCGATCCCTAGCAACACCGGCTTGTACTTGGTCTTCCATCATCCTATGAGCCTCGTTGGGTGATTTATACAAAAAACTGCCACCACCCGCTAAATCTAAGTTGTGCTGAGAACGACTATCCAAACTGTAATAGAATATATCTATCACCTCCTCTCGACCCAAATCATGTCCATGGAAATTTCTCAACAACTCCTTAAGTCTGACCCAAGCATCCGTGATAGTCACATTATCCTAGTGTTGAAAAGTCCTAATCTGGTTTAACAACTTCCTACGCATAATGGGTGGAAAGAAACGGGTCACAAAGCTTTCTCTCATTTCTTCCCAACTCTCAATTGACCCCGGTTCTAACTCATTGAACCATGTTTTCGCTTCCCCCGTTAAAGATGATGGAAATAAACTCAACATTACTCCTTCCTCACGTCCCTCTCCATATCTAAACATCTTACATGTTTCCATGAAATTTGCCACATGCCTATGCGGGCCGGCCTTAAAATGTTCGTCAAATGTGTTGTCTTGAATCATCTTGAGGTGATGACCTTTAACTGAAAAGTCATTCCCCAAATCTGGTGCAACAATAGCTGACCCATTCGTCAGTGGTACTACCCGGTTCCGATTTATCATAGGTATGTCAAACGGGTTGGGTGGGTTAATAACTGCTCCATTTGGGTTTCCGTAATCCGCCATTTCCTCTTCAAAAACTAACTCTACTTCCTCTTCGGAATATTCCTTATTACTAAAAATACCTGCTCCAAATCCTCGTTTCCTCAAAATTCTTTCCGGGTCAGAAAGCGGACTGTTCACTTGCTTCCCTTGGGACCTCGTGTACATCCACAATTCAATAACATGAAAATCACAAAACTAACAAAAAAACACCCTGAAATCTATTCAACACAAATAAAACAAATGAAACTAAAATCTCAATTAACTCAAGTCCCCGACAGCAGCGCCAAAAACTTGATGTGCGAAATATAGTTTTCTGAAAATAAGCTTTTAACTAGACTACGACACCGGACAGTGTACCCTTGTCTATTGTAGTAAAGTATGGGCAAATTCCGGGTTCGAACACATGGACTATTTAGAATTGAGATTATAGTTTTAAGTAACAAGTAACACGTAACAATTGGGTTTTAGTCTTAGGAAGACTTTAAAGTAAAAATGACTAAAAGTGATTTGCAATTCAAATAGAGATAAAATACGTTTGCTTGGACCGTTCACGAGTATATAATCTTTCATAGGTATGAATTTATGAATAAACTTCTAATATAAAATCCTAAGTTCCTTTCGAATACCGGATTTTCCGATTATTTATCCATGTAACTATTCCTTTCGAATATAGTTAACACCTAAAATAACCGTGCATAAAGCTTCAAGTCGATGTGTGAGAATTAACCTATAAGCTTCCTTTCGAATAGCTTACTAATTAATAAACCGATTTCTCTTAATTTATCAACTAACGTTTTTATTATCACTTACTTGTTCGAATTGTCGTTAGCGATTCCTTTCGAATACCACAAACTCTGAATCAACTATAGACTGGTTGATTATTTCGTTTCTATTTTAGTAAAAATTACGGATTCCTTTCGAATACCCGTTTTTAGATTACCAAATAAAAGTATAAACAATTTTAACAAGATTACTAAAGTGTTAACCCAAACAGATCCCTAATTAACCTCTACACATCATAATCATACAATTCATACTCAAGATTAATCATACACACGATCACATATCCAAGCAAACGTAAAGGAAAATTAGCTACGCATAATATTAATCAAACACGAATAATAAATAAAAGACATGATTATATTGAAAATAAAAGAGTAAAAGTTTGGATACCAAAGTGAAATAGTGCTAGCAAATTGCTCCCAAAATCACAAAACGATGTAAAAGAAAGGAAAATACGACTAATGTTTCTTCTAAATTAAACCGAAAATGACTTTGATTCTTCTTCTCCAATGATTATGTAATGACTATATGATGATTTAGAGCTGATTATAGAACCCTAAAAGTGATGAGAAAGATGCCCTAGATAGTGTAAAATCGTCCCCCTTTAAGCTGGTAACCAAGACCTTTCACTTCTCCCACTTGAAAACCAATTAAAAACGATAAGTAACTGCTGAAGCAAGAAATGTGGAGCATCAGAAGCTCCAGTTTTTGTTGTTGCTGCTAGGTGCGAGGCATTCCGGTCCTAGTGCGAAGCATTCGTGTCCTACGGCTTCCGAACTTGCTTTCCTTTGCTTCTTTTGGTCCCGAATTGATCCTTTTTGACTCCAAATATATTAAAACACCTAAAACATAAACTTTACACAAAAAAAAGTAATACGAGGCTATCCATTACGTTTTGACTCAAAAACATAACAAATATCGCGAAAGAATACGCGTAGAATTGAGCTATATCAATGATCACATGATTTATCGTAAAGAAATAACAACAAAAAGGATTAGATGGATGGTCAAAGACACTTTGGGTTTGTTTTTAATGGATAAAAACATTCTAAATCATTTTATTTTTCAAGTCCTTTTATATTTATAGTATATGTATAAAAGTTCAAGTATCTAAATAAAAGCTTTAAAACAGTTATATAAAAATGATGGGAAAAATTCATATCATAAGTATAATCTCTAAAGTAGTTTCAAAAAGTACTTCTGCCATCACTTTTGTTAATACCACCTACAACTTCTTAATCACATGCTTGACATAACATCCGATGAAGATCCTTCACCTTTGCCTCCAACTAACAATCAATCAACGGTAGATCTTGTATTAAAATCAACAGATGATGATTTGCATACATGGCCGAATAGGTACTTCCGATATATCTTGAATTAAGTTTTGGCTTTTTAAGTGATTGTTTTAGCTGAAAGTACTTGTTTGTATATGGCTTTCTTCTAGATTTGAGTTGCGGCTTCGTGTTAGTATTGGTGTTAATAAGCTCACTTTGATCCCTCGTGTGAGAAATGTAGAAAGCAAGGCCTTTTCATTTACTATTGCTATGCGTTAATACTTTTCCCTATCAGATATCAGGGTAGCCTAACTTATATAGTTATTTTTTCAAACTGATCATTAATTCATAATTATTGTAACTGCTAGAGATGACACAGCAAATCAGATAATTGTTGTCTAGCATTGTAGATGTTTGGGTGTGTTATATGATTGACAAGATGTGCGGGTTGGGTAGCGAGTCGAGCTGTAATGATTCTTTTGTTTTTAATGCGGTAGAGTTGAGTATAAATTTACTTGGAGTTACATGCTTTAGGAGGTTGTAATTTGAATGCTAAATCTTGGAGTTACACGCTTTAGGAGGTTGTAATTTGAATGCATCATAAACTGATTTTGGATGATTTTTAACCCGTTTGACCCATTCCCCTCCCGTTTGAGAAAAGACAACGTAAAGTGACCCAAGTAAATGGGTGAACTTACTAAGATTGCTGCTTTTGAAGAAGCATAGGCATTAATTGGTGCATTAGTTTTAGTTTATTGATTGGGTAAACACTATAAATTTCAGGTCGTATGAACACGAGATGAAAAAACAAAAACAACCGGAGCGCAGACTACTTGAGGAGCGGTCATACTACTGTTACAGGTTCGACATAATCAAAGTGAAATGAGTGCTATAATCTCATTTACAAAACTGCTAACTTATTTAGTTATTCTAATGATTATATTTCCAAATATGAATCATTGTAGACCCAAATATCAAACTACTTAAATAACCTTATCTAGATTGCGATGAAGCTTTCATTCGGGCTTTTGCCAAGTGTGTGTTCTTTTTTGCACTTCAATATGTTTCAGGTAAATAGATGCATGATTGAATATTATTAGCTTATTATCTTTGCAAGCTATAAGGGGTTCTACATGTCTTTCGATCTTTAGTCATTTCTCTTACAAATTAACAACTGGGCATAAGTAATTTTGTTAGAGATTATAGTATTTCTATATTTTATTAAGTTTGATATATTTCTCCGTGGTAAGCACCTAACCGGTGAATAATGATTAGGTTTCATATCAAAAGACTTAGATAAAAGCTTTAAAAACAGTTATGTGAAAATGATTAGGTTTCATATCAAAAGACTTAAAAACGGTTTTATATTTCAACTTTCACTTCTCATTTTTTTTTGCTGTAGAATCATTCTTCTTAGTAGAGTATCCTTGTCACCGATCCATTTACGATGTTTCAAAAAGTACTTCTAACATCACTTTTGTTAACACCACCTTCAACTTCTTAATCACCAGCTTGACATAACATCCTTCAAACAAAACAAAAACAAATATAAAAATGAATATCAATTATCAAAAATTAACATAGAATAGATACCAATAAGTTGGTACCTTAATATGAAAACCATACGCGAGAATTACAAATTTTGAAGAACTTCTTTGTAAACAACGTAGTAGTGCTGCTACTAATCTTCATCTCTTTATCAAGAATCAATATTTTCAGTCCTTTTTTACTTTTTACCCGTGAAATAGCAACGTACAATTGTCTATGGGTAAAAACTGGACGTGGCAAGTACAAAGCAACACGTGATAAAGACTATCCATGACTTTTGTTAGTCGTCATAGCAAAGTAAACAGCAAGTGGAAACTGCTTTCTTTTAAGCTTGAAGGGAATTCTCTTATCCGAAGGAGTTAACCACATTCTAGGAATGAAAACATGTTGCCCGATGTTTGTACCAGTCATTATCTTAGCCTCGATAAGATTCTTACCAAGCCTGACTATTTATAATCGTGTGCCATTGCACAATCCATTTCGTTGATCAATGTTTCTAAGTAACATCACCGGAACATCCTTTTTCAATATTAACTTATGATTTGGTACCCCAGACATTTTGAGACTGTAAAGCACTTCGGGAGACCACAAAGCGGAAACTTCTTCTGATACATGTTCAGACTCACATATGCTATCTGAACGTAGATAAACCGTTTCTTCTCCTGGAATCATTGATAACAATCTTTCATTTATTGTGTCAACAACGTCATGGGTCGGTGCAAGAATAACTCTTTCTTGAAAATATTTGGGATCTGTTATGTGATTAACAACATCAGGATACGTGAATGATATATGTGAACCAACTGAATCCTTTTCATCTTTAATGAGCAAATCATCAGGAATGTCAATAAGAACTTCTCCATCATTTGGTTCACCAATTTCACCATCTCTGGTTTTCAATATATCCAATCGGCAAAATCTTTGATTTCATTCTGATCAGAAACGGATGATCCAACTTGCAGTCTCATATTAACAGTTAACCTAAGCACCTTAAAATAATCCCATAGATAAGAAGAATTTAGAGAAGCATTCACTATGTCATGTCGGCTCCCTTTAGGAATTACCGGTAAAATTTGTCTAAAATCACCACCAAAGACAACTACCTTTCCTCTAAACACTTTTTCTTCGCTACATGGATCATTTGAACGAAGAATATTTCGCAATGTTCTATCTAGAGCCTCAAAACAATGCCTATGTATCATAGGTGCTTCGTCCCAAATGATAAGTTTAGATTTCCTTAATAAATCTGCCAAGTCACTGTTAGGATGCACTTAACAAAAAGAATCTTCGTTAACGTTTATAGGAATACTAAATCGTGAATGTGCGGTTCTACCTGTCACACCCCGCCAGTGGCGGAAACGCAGAGTGAAACTGATTGGCGATCGTCATAACACATAAGTAAATAAAGAAGTAATCTATATCAATTGACGTCGCCATGTCCAAGGTAAAACCCCTTGGTACACAATTACGTCAATCACTACAATGAAACAATATCCAAAATAAATATGAAAATGAAAATAAAGTACTTAGGCATGCAAGCCCGAAATATAAGTAAATAGATGTATCATAAATAAGCCACAATGCAAGGATAACTCTAAGTCTCTAGGAGTCCAGTCCAGTCCAGCTAGATCCTATGGCTGATCAATACCTGAAAGTAAAACTAAAAAGTCAACACAAAGGTTGAGCGAGTTCATCGAGTATGTAATAAAATAGTTTAGTAAACATTTGAAAGTAAGTTTCTAAATTTAGTAAGTTTCCGAAAATAGAAATGTTTCTAAAAATAGAAACTTCTATTTTTAGTAAGTTTCCCGAAATAGTAAGTTTCTAAAAATGCTAATTAATAAGCATTTGTATCTCAATTCAGCAGTAATAAATGTAAGTAAAAGAAAACAGGTAATCATATCCATGTAAGTAAGAAATGTAATAACAAAACCACAAGCATCCGTAGCAGTAGCCACACTACTGTATGAAGACACCATTAGTACTAATGTGCACGTTTATAAGACTCCGTTAGTAGATCATCTCTACTAACGAGCACGTTTAGAAGACTCCACTAGTAGAACCCATCTACTAGTGAGCACGTTTCGTAGACTCCATTAGTAGAACATATCTACTAATGAGCACGTTTGAAGTAACCGTAATCCCACAATAGTAATCTCGTAGTATTTTGAAAGCATGCATAAGTTTGTGAACATTTTATGAAATCCAATTCGTAGTAAGTTTCCAAAAATGGAAATTTTCCGAAAATGGTAAGTTTCTAAAAGTGGTAAGTTTCTAAAAGTGATAAGTTACTATAAATAGGAAGTTCTATTTATAGTAAGTTTATCGAAAGTAGTACATTTCCCGAAATAGAAGGTTTCCAAATATAGTAAGTTTCCATAAATAGAAATATATATTTATGGTAAGTTTGAAACTAGTATCCGTTTTCTTAAAATAGTAAGTTGAGTTTTACTTCCCCCCCGATTAATTTAAAACACATAAAGCAGTAAAAATAGGGGCAATGAACTCACCTGGAAAGCACGTAAAAGTCACTACTCGTGTAGTGCGAAAATGTGTCTAAAGTGGTAGGTCACAAGCTAGTCCCGACTAAGTGATGAGCTTCCTATAATAGTAAGTAGTTACATATGAGTACGCATCAGTATCAAGAATTTATCCCGTATTAAGTTTGTTTAGGAGTGTTAATTTATTCAAAACATAGAACTCGAGAATAATGAAGCAAAGGCTAGATTTAGAATATAATGAATAAAACTCAGCAAGTACCCCCTGTTACGAAAACTGTCGTATCTCCGGTTTGAAAAAGAATTGAATTGTGAATCTTATATATTAAGAAAATAGACTCAAAGGGCTTCATCGAGGAATCCGGAATTAGTTCATTTGAGTTAATTAAGACCAAGATATGATCGTAACAAAACAGGTATACAATCTGTCCAAAACCGTTAACTTTAATAGATTGTTTTATAAAACGTTTATAAAATTATTAAACGAAGACTTAAACATGATTGACCATTTTATATATATGTTTAAGGTCTGAGTAAGCAATAATGATCCATTTTACAATATATTTAGTTTGCTAAGTGGTTACACAAATTCACGATTTTTAATACTAGCATAAACGTTAAAACTCATATTTGACCCATGTCTACTAAAAATCAGTTTTTGGGAGTTTTACAATGAATCAGAATACGAATCTTATATTTCTGAAAACTAGAAAGGAAGAGCTACATTTTATGTTTAGATTACAGAAGCCAATACGAAAAGACCCGAGAGATAATAATCGAACAAAACAGCTCTAAATAGCAGCTAAAATAAATATTCAGTTTCAAACACGTTTACAAATTTTCAGTTTCTGGGAGGTTGAGAAACATCTAGACGACCTACCTTATATTCCCGAAAACTAGATTTCAAGGGCTACAAGATATATTTAGAGTTCAGACTCTAATTCAAGACCAATTTTAAGATATAGTACGAAAAACACAGACTAACAAATCTGATTAGGAACGACTTTTACCACATGTCTCGTATAATTGTTTTTAAATATAAAACGACCACGTAAAATTACCAAAACCTCCAAATCATGCATTTGACATATAATCAAGGACTTGATGTTTTAAAATCTCCATTTATATTCTTTTAAGACATAGAACAAGTGAACACAAATTCGGATATAAAAACGAGCACCAAAATACAGTTTAGACCCATGTTCACTAAAACCTAGTTCTAGGGAGTTTGACAATGAATTAGACAATGAGATTAATGCCATTTGAAAGCTAACTCAAAATTCTACAACATTGGTTTATACATCTTTCCAAAAATACGGACTTATGACTGACTTATGACCCTGAGAACATAGAACTACAAAGCTGATCAGCAACATAAATACATTTGTTACACCCACTTCATCAAAAACGTTTTTAGCTTAACCCGAACTCAAAATTGATCATCTAGACTTAGGCCTCGTTTGTTTTTTCAATTAAGATCTTAAAATAGTTTATTTGTATTATTCGATAAGAGGAAAATCAAATAAGATGTTTTGAATTTTTATTTGATTAAGATCTTAGTATCACTTATTTTCCTCTTATTCGGTAAGACTAATTTTAAGTCTTAATCCCTCTTATTAAAACTAAGGCCCACGTCTTTGTTAGTGTATTTGTTTAAAACTGGTATTTCAATCAATAAAATTAATTGTTACGTAGGTTTTATATTTATCTAGTTTTTATTTAAAAAAAAATTGAGTCGGTTACTATTATATATATATATTTTAATTTAAAATCTCGTTATTTTAAGTTTAAACTAACTTATGATTTTTTTAATAAGGGTTACATACGTTATATATATATAATTATTTACATTGATTTAAAAGGGTAAAAAAAAGTCAATTGTTTGAATAGTTATGATTAATTTACGTGAAAAATAACTGCATAAATTATGAAAATGAAAAATAATTGATAGAAATTTTTTTATCATGTTAGTTTACGAAGAAAAAAGTACTACATTTCCCCCTTTTATCGTACTTTGCTTGTTATAATATTTTCACTAACATTTTATTAATATTCGGTATTATTGTTGAAAGCACTTGTTTTGTAATATAGAGATTGATAAATTTTACATTCAATTATTTGTTATTGTTTTTATGCCATTTAACTAGTTTAATATCATTAAAAATGATAAGAGGAACCAAAAGAGAAAATAAAAAATAAAAAAATAAAAATGTTCAGATTATTTTTCAAACAGTCTTATTGATTATGCTTTCAGGTTTCAGACACTGCCTCTTATCATTCAGAACTGGTCTTCAGATTTCAGACTTAAGTATTCAGAAAAAACAAAAGACCCCTTAATGAACTGATTAACCATACCTTATACAAAACTGAATTTGTAGAATATACGATAATAAAACTCATAACTTTAAAATCCTTTTTGAACATAATAAACCAAACTCAACATCTTAATACAAACCCTAATTCAACAATTAACAAATCAAAACTCGATACCAATTTGTTTATAAAATTAAATTAACAAAAAAATCAATGAATTAACTATATGTAAATATGGTTAAACCAACTAAAGTTAGAAAATCAAAGAGAGATAGAAAACTAGGGTTTATGAGAGTTACCGAAAACTAGAGTTATGAACGAGAATTAGCGTGTGTGTGTGTGTATGATCGATCAACAAAGCATGAAACCTCTATTCTTGTTGCTGATTCTTGTCGACAAAAAAAATTAAGGGTTTGGATTGTTTGGGTTTGGCCGGTTAAGGGATTAAGGGATGGTTGGATTGGGCTTCGTTTGGATTTGAGTTTAATTGAAGGTTAAAATGGGCTAGAGAATGCCCAAGACTAAATTATAAATCCCATGTTATACAACAAGACTCGAAAAATAATAAAGCGAAACCAGAAATGATTACGACTCTGGATTACTAGCATTAGTTAATTTTCTTTAAATGAGAGTTCCAAATATCAATTAGAGTTCACATACATTAAGATACTTATTTCTGTTACGAGATTAATTCGTTAAGTTATGTAGAATCTCATCTATCGGGGACTAATGACTTGCACCTAAAGCATAACACAAATTCATGCACGTAACATAACTTATAGTATTTAACAACGGTATAAAGTAAATTTTAAACTTGTCAGTAAAATGTGGTAATGATCTACAGGCATACTAGACTAACTAAGGACGGAGAAAGTGACGGTTGTCACACTACCCCCTGTCAACAAAAGAGTTGCTATACCAGACGATGCAACGTTTAAAACAATATGACCTTTTGAATGCAAAGCGACATATAACGTTTTCCAAATAAATGTCTTTCCCGTACCACCGTATCCGTACACAAAAAACATGCTTCCGATATCATTTTCAACAGTCGTGATAATAGTTTCATAAACACTTTTCTGCTCAATTGTTAGACTGTTCAGGAGTTGAACGTGCTCCGTTTCTAATATTTCAAGGTCATAAAATAGTTCATCATGGATCAATAGATTGGTTGACGACAACACGTACCTTTCATCAGGAAAAGGCATGCCAACATAATTTTTCAATGAGCTACCATTCTTTCGGAGTAACAATTCAATATCAACAAGTACATAATTTTGAATGTCATAAAGTTGAAGGTCCAAATCTGCAACAATGGTCATTTATTTATTATCTGGTTATTTGAATCATATAGAAAAATTTGAATAAAAACATAATAATTCTTAATAATATGATCAAATTAAAAGCTATGTATATATGAAATAACCTGTCCTATTCACAAGCCTTTGTGTGCGAGAAATTTCATCAGACATATCCTTCCATGTTTGTGACCAAACAGATGACGGTCGAGATAGACTGTTAGGCAACAACAACATCACAAACAATAAACGAACATACCAACCACTTGACCATGAGTTAGCTTCTTTGATACATGAAACATACTCTTTGTCATCATCCAAAACCCTAGAGCAAAACATGAATCTTGAAAATAATCATAAAGTATGCCATTTAGGGTACACATATCTTCAAATGAAGTTGGATCTCTTACATTTTTTGAAAGAAAAGCGAAGAAAATACAATTCTCCAAGAGATGGAGGAACATAATGAATTCTTCCAACTTTCTTGCGTTGTTTTCTCATTATCTATTTTCTCAAATCAGACCTCCAAACATAATCCCCGGGAAACTCTGCATATGTCGGTGTTCGTGCCTAACGATCCTCTTTGTTGTGATCCATCCAACCCAAGAACATAGATTTAGCAACTAAAGGCTTTGAAATAACTTCACATAGATCGGAACCGTCTTCATAAGTGACTTATTGTTCACCAGGAAGATGAAATGAAAGCCTCTCCACAGCGGGAGTCCTATAGTGTATGTCCTAGAAAAATAGCCTCCATGCTGCCTCACATGCCGATATATACTTGCATTCATAGTATGCCTTGATCTCGTCTTTTTTAGGTTCCTCGTTTTCACTTTTAATATTTGTGTCATTTTGGTAAATAGCAACAGTAACTCTGTCAGGTCCCTTGTTGATATACTTAAACAAATATTTGATATCCCCAAACTAATTACACCATTCCACATTAATATGTGCTTTATGGAACGACATTTGCGTTGTTAAGAACAATTCCACTTTTTTCAACAATATGCCCAGTATCACGTCTCTTATAAACCGGATAACCATCATCATCAAGAGAAGTGTGATTTGCAAAAGGCTTTGGGAACTTTTTAGAACACTTTGAGTCTATCATACACGGACAACGTGTATTATGAATACCACATGGACCATGAATCATGAACTCGCTCACCAGTTTATAGAGTTTGGGATCATCATCTTTGTGTGGAATTTCAGCACATATTATACGATCAACGTCGTCAACAGATGGAAACTTATAAGCGCTTTCCAAGAAGAGGCATATATGAGCATGAGGAAGACCGCGCTTTTGGAATAAATTATCTGCAATAAATTAAAAATTATTTTTAATCATATTAATAACTTGTTATCATATTCATAAGTAATTAAGATTATTATTGAAATTAGTAGTACCTGCTTGCACCTTTCCAAAAATCTTTTTATGTTTGAAATCCCGTATGAGTTCATCGAGCTTTATTTTAAAAAGCTTGCAAAGAATGTCAGGACTATCTTCACCGCTAAGATTTTTTTCTCTTAAAAATCTTACAATTTCAGGCCACTTAGGATTACAAGTAATTGCTATAAATAAATCCGGATATCCAAAATATTTACATAACGCCATGGCATCTAGGTACTTCTCCATCATATATATGGAACCACCGGTAAATAAAGAAGGTAATATCACTCTCTTACCGGTAGTAGATGAATCTGTATTCCCTTCATCAACGGAAGTAGCTAAACTTTTATAAGAATCGCATCGAAGTTTTGTATGTTTACTGCGTATAAAGTATAACCGTTCGGACTCCACCATGGTGTATTAATCAACCAAAAATTGTTGAAAAAGTCTTCTTGCATTTAGTAAAAGAGAGGAAACACCGACCCTGTCTTGAATTTTGTATGCAAAAAATTATCGCATCGTAACCTCTGTTCTTGACCCCACAATATCATTTGCTAAACCACTATGTTTAATACCGACTCTATAACCATCTTCCGCTTTTGGAAAAATAAGTGGATACTGTAGCGGGAGATATGAAGGATGAAGTTCACTTATTCGTTTTAGTTTCCCGGATTGACTTTCTACAATAATATCCTTTTTATCAAAATGTTTATCAATATCGCCAACTATTATCACAGCTATTTCCAAAGCCGTTGGAAGATTATGTGTCCTTCCGTCTGTTTTTCTTCTGCCAATAAGTCTTATCCTTACATTTTGTAGCTCGTTATCATCAAAACGGTCTCTTGCCATTCGATAGGAAATCACTAATGGATTGCAAACATCTAAAATGTTTCACATCACTATTATTTCAACATCCAGAGTATTATTTTTCGAATGATTACCGTCATGTGTAGATCTGCATCGAAAACTTTATTAGAATCTGGTCTAGTAAATAATATAAATATCGAAACAAATCATTATAGTTTCCTCTGCAGTAGTAAATAAAGTAAAAAAGTAAAGTCTCACCGCATATCATTTTTCCTGTTTGAAACTTCATTTTCTGTATCATAAATATAAAGTTGTCCGAACGTAGGATGTTTTCCTTCGGGCGATATAAGACTTCCTAACCTGTAGTAGTTATGACCTTGCATTCTATAAACATATGGACCGCGTCCCCTATTTATAGCATTGTCAACCTTTCCTCCCGTTGAAGTGAATGAAAACACCATATTGTACGCTCTAATATTACTCATGAAATGTGCACTCTTCGGATGTCTGTTTCGATATAAATTGTACAACAACCTTGGAGGATCTGGGCTTTCACGAAGCTCGATATTTCCATCACCACAACAAAGGGAATAAGAATTCTTTTTACCTGTTGCATTTCCTCGTTTTGCTTCATTATTCGACAACATAGCTTTACAACTCAGACATAAATGAATAGGATCTCCATGATCAACATAACCTTGTATTTTTTAATAACAAATGAAAGATTAGAAACTAAAATGTACATTTAATAAACATGATAATAACATTAGAATATTCAGGTTTTTCACAAGAGATATCAAAACGTGGTATGTCATGTGTAGTGAATCGGGAAGATTTTTTGTTCCATTTAGTGTGACTACCGATAACATTATTGGAAGATGATTCAGGCATCACCGAGCTAGAAGATCCAACTTCATATCATGATGTTGTTGAAGTAATATTAGGTGCTGCTTTACAAAACAAATACATAACAATCTTTAAAATTATGAAGCAAGTGCATACTAATAGTAAGATCTATCACGATATTTGTGGGGGGAAAATAAGGATGTTTATAAATAGTACCATTACAATTAAACGTGGTTATAGTAGATATTTCCACAGAGCCGATTTTCTCAGTAGATGATTCACTCCTACCAAAGTGATTAGTAATGGTAGACATTGGTGTAAAAGGGGGTGATCCAGTTTGACTAAGTGGTAGCACTGAATAAGAATTACGACCTGCAATGACTTCACAATTACGTCAATTATCACTACAATATAAATCAAATGAATATGATTATGGAATTAATAAATTTTAATTCATCTATAGAAATAGAAAAAATATAAAAAAGACATAAGATATTTTTCAACAACAATACTTACAGATAGTACCATCAAATTTAAGCGTCAAAGATTTCCTTTTGTTGGTAGTTGATCCACTCCTTTGAAATTCATTAGTTATCCCAGACATTGGTGTAACATAAACTGCATTATTTTATTAAAACGTTAAACATATTGTATTATGATGACTATCTACAAGATAAAGTAATATTGTACACACCCTTTGAAGAGGAAGTCAGAGGAGTCCGAGTCCTAAAACCAGGGGACAATGAAATTGACGTATGATTAGTCCTAAAGCCGTCTCGTCTCTGATTAGGTGATAAAAAATTCGGTGAGGAACCATAAGGGGTGAGGAACTGATGGTCAACGGAACATCTAAATAGTTGTTTTCGTTTGATCCTTTCTTCATAAGCTTTTTACCTTTTTCATTATATCAACGTGGGGAGAGAATTACCTTCCCTTTCATTCTTGCTTCCCGAGGACTGATAACATCATTACCATTTGAAACAGAAGCAAGTGGACTTCTCAAAGAAGAAATGATGGGATTCCTAAAACCGGGCGACAATTATATTGACGTATGATTGGGTTGTGAATAATCCGTTGTTATGAAATCTGTTTGATTCACTACATTTGTGAAGGAGAAAGTGGTGAGGAACCAATGGTCAACTGAACATTTAAACAACAGTTTTCATCTGATCCTTCCTTCACAATGTTTTTACCTTTTGCATTATATCTACGCAATGAGAGAACTTCCTTCCTTCTCATTCTTGCTTCATGAGGACTAATAATATTATTGTCATACAAACCAGGACTAACATGACTTCTCCATTTTGATGTGTATAAACCACTGACCGAATCTATTTAGAAGTAAGAATTGAATTGCGTTCCTATATGAACATCGCTAATGTTGTTTAATCGATTATTAGAGGATACTGCAAAGAAGAAAAAAAATACATATCTTCATAAATATTGAATATAACTTATAATGCGGTTTAAAATATTTCTACTTCTTAGGGGTGTCAAAACCGGGTTTGACCCGAAACCGAACCGGTTTTTGGTCAAACCATCCAAACCGGTTCGGGTTGGACCGGTTTATCGATGATGCAAACTCAAACCTACTAAACCTGTTTCATACCGGGTCCAAACCGGTTCGGTTCCAAAAACCGGTTAAAAACGGGTTTGAATATTTAATAAAAAAAAGCTTAACTGATAGTTACGCTGGCGTAACTGATAGTTACGCTGGCGTAACTGTTGTTACGTAGTGTAACTGTTACAAAAGTGCAACAGGACTTTACAACTCGATCTAAATACATCCATACTACACGACACGTTCTAAGCTAAATACAAACCGGTTTTTGTATAACCCGGTTCCAACCCGATTCAAAGCTAGAAAATCTAAACCGGTTCCAAACCGAACCAGTTTTGGTCAAAAAACCGGTTTCGGTTTTTGGTTTTTTTTCGGTTTCGGTTTCGATTTTTTTCGACACGACTACTTACCATTAGTAACATCAGAAAGCGGAAATCTTGTTTGAACATCTAAATCCTTTGTCGCTAACTTATAATCCTCCGTATGACCATGCAACGAACTTTTGAAATTACCATTTGACTTTTGTATTGACATGTTCTCCTTCTTCTTCTTTATGACATGACCACTATTATCATTATTATACCTGCCAAAGTGATTTCCAAAAGTAGTATTTGTTTTGTGTTTAAATACTCATACTGTCTTCAAGGAGATTGTGACTCCTAAAATTCTACCAAAAATATATCAAATATTAAAATTGGGCCAGAAAAAATTGGACTTAATGATATGATGTTGGGTTGTTGCTAATCATGGGCTTGTGTAGTGGTATTAAAAAGAAATCATGCTTTTACAATTCCTCATCATCAGAATCGAATTTGATATAACATAACAAAGATTTTGAAGGTCTTTAATCACGTGTAATTTGATTTTGAAGTTCCCAAATAATTTTCATTATTATAAGGGTTTTTTTAACAAGACATGGGTAAAAACGAAACCGAAAAAAGAAAAAGAAAAATCGAACAAAACGAACCAAAAACAGAATTAGGTTCGGTTTAAAATCTTTTTCTAATCAATAATTTTCTTTATAAATTTAGAGTAATGTTAGTTCTACTTATTAAACGGGAAAAATCGAAATACCAAAAGACCAAACTAATGTAGAAACCATACCGAACAATTTGTAATTTCAAAAACCGAAGCATCGTTCTTTGGGTTCGGATTTAGGTAGGGACCGACACCAAGACGACCTATGCACACCCTTACCCAAGACTACCTTTCTTGCAAACCGAGTAATAATTAAGGTGCCGTTGTTTGATATATTAAAAAAAAAAAACGTTCGGTTTCCTTTTTATTATAGACGAAAAGAAAAAAGAAAAACAAGTAGTATAAAGCGATACGGAATAATGTTTTTTAAATATATATGGGCCAAGAACGAAAAAAAGGATTATAAAACAACTCTCAAAATCTACTTGGATCAATACCGAAAAAAGATTTAACTCCCAAACAGACTAATGCTTGACAACAAAAGGATCGGAAATCAAAATACAAACCAAATGAGGATCACATACGGATCAATGGCCATTTTTCGTTCAAGAAGTTTCAACACAATCCACACAAATGAACGTGGTAGCTGCAGTTTTACATTCAATGGGTATACATAGAGTTACTCTAATCTACGAAACAGCCTCCTCATCATCATTAAAAAACCATAAGAAGGCAACATTGATGGTCGGGTTAACTCTTTAATAAAACAACTACTAAAAACTTGATAATGAAAAATCAGGCTTCAATCCCCGATCTACAATTATCCTCATAGTCCTTACATCATGTGTCGTGTCACCTGTTTTTAGCATAGCTTTGCTGATTATTTCTCGGTCTCATGCCCGCAGTAACAGTATTTGACCCGTGAAAACAATATCATGGCCAACTCTAAATACAGCAAAGTAGAGAAATTTAAACAAAAATAAAATAATCAAAAACAGAAACGTCTTTAATAACCCGAAGCTTGTCTACGGTACCAGAAGATGGAAATGGTTCTAAGTTGGCTAGGATCGGTGTGATTCTTGACCAAACGTCTAGGCCCGGAAAAGAGGCTAAAATGACAATCGAGTTAGCAATTCAAGATTTGAAAGTTAGAACCAAACACGATTCGGTTTTGTATCTGCAAAACTCGCGAAGCAAGCCTTTTCACGCATGTATATATATATATATATATATATATATATATATATATATATATATATATATATATATATATATATATATATATATATATATATATATATATATATATATTATAAAAAAATGGGTATCTTGGCAAGCACCCTCTGAGACTCTGTACCATATTGGTACCCGTCCGCCCCACCCACAAGAGACATCAACGCCGGGTAAATCACCTGACCAAAAATCCCCACTAGTGCTTGGGGTCGAACCCCCGACCTCAATTGGGACACCTGTGGGTCCTGGGTATTTACGGTGGTGGTACCGTTGAGGCAGAGCCCCAATGGTATATATATATATATATATATATATATATATATATATATATATATATATATATATATATATATATATATATATTATTTTTTCATGTTTCTATTAATAAAACGACAACTTGTTTCTTTAGATTTATACCATATGCTAACAATTTGATGATGTGAAAATGCAGCGAAAGAGCTTATTGCTCAACACAAAGTGAAAGTCATATTGGGAGGTAATACATGGGAAGAAGCATCTGCAATAGCCGAGGTTATTAGTGAAGCTAACCATGATATTGACATCCCCGTTTTCCTTTCGTTAGCTGGCACAACTCCACTGCAAACAACCGATCAATGGACATTTTTCGTTCAAGCGGTTCCTACACAAATGAACGCAGTAGCTGCAGTTTTACATTCAATGGGTATACTAAAAACTTGACCCGCAAAAAAAATTTCATGGCCAACTCTAAATACAGCAAAGTAAAGAAATTGAAACAAAAATAAAATAATCAAAAACAGAAACTTGTTTAAGTAAAGATTTTCATTCCCAATAGTGTCAACAGTTTTTATCCATAACAATTAAAAGAGTTGGTCAAAGTTCTACACGATAGCAACCAAAAGAGCAATACATAGCTTTTACAAATTGTTGTTAACAAACACAAAAATCAAAATACTCAAACATCATACGCAATAGCAGGAAAGAGATCACTTCTCAAGCTTGACAACTGCAACTTTCATTTTTGTAGATGAATTATGTCCAGCCATGTCCTTATCATCAACCTCCTAGGGACGTTTGCCAATCGGGGTTGTAGCATCAATGTTGTCCACGCCAGCTTCGGAATCCTCGGTATAAGATACAGAACCCTTCACACAAATCACAAAATATCTACAATATAACATACAAATCAAGATTTGAAAAAACCAAATATTATGTGTATATTATGTTGTTACCTTAAATTGAGAACATCCATGAGAAAATTCCTCGGCCCTATCAGACTCGATCTCCTTCGCCACTGTAGCATCCTATTTAAAGTTCACAACCATATCAATTTTAAACTTAACATCAATATTAAACCAAATCACTTCTAATTCTAAAAACAGAAAACTCGTAAACCTTGTACTTGCTTACCTGTGTACGTGCTTGATCGTCTAGCATAGCAGCAATGATATCCTTATCATCACACATTTTCAACACAGTATAAACACAATAGTTTGAAGCAAGATTGTAGCTCGATATCTCAATCTTGAAAATGAACCTTTTGCCAACCAATAGTTTAACCTCTCTTGGACAACCAAACTCATCACCATCCTATGAACATATCTTGTAAATTACATAGCATAATATTGAAAATGAAAATAAATAAATCAAAACATTTAATATTGAAAATAAAAATAAGGCTATCAACAGATTACCTTAATCTGTTGCTCACGAATATCATACGCAGACTTCCCTACAATCCTAGAGACCTCTTTATCAAACAATACAAACGAAACTGTTCCGGTACTATCTTGAACCATCACACGAACTTTATATCTAGGTAAAAGGATAAGACTCAGTTCGTAAACTTACTCATATAATGTTGATAATACCAATATAAGAAAAATCAAACATACCGAGGAACAACCGACGTTACATTGGTCTTACACTTTGGACAATACAATCCTTCCTCATCAGCAACAGTTTAATCAATATCCACCATACTCCTTGACTGTGAAACGGGAACAACTTTCTTGCAGAAGTTTCTACAAGCAGTATAAAACCAACCATAATCTTCCTCGACAGACTTTATTGTACCAAGAAAACCACAAATAGTTTCCTACATGAAAACAAATAAAAATAATTATAATATACCAGAGATAATAACCTAACATATGTGATTATTTGAAACAAAAATCAAATTATACCTTTGTAACTTCAAAGATATCTTCCACATACTTTCTTCCAAATCTCTTAAGAAATTCCTCACGGGAAGTATACACAGTTTGGCTAGATAGTGGACCAGCCAACAGAGAAGAACTCTCACTCCCATTTTCAAGCATGATACTAAAACAATTAAACCAAAATTTAGTCACATAATTCAAAACTTGATGATATTATGTATCCATATGTGATTACTCTGAAACTACGAATCTCTTCAATGTCATCATTGATAAACAGACGGGTACCAAAAAAACCATTTTGAATATTAGGGAAACCAATAATAGATATATCAGAAAAAAATATTTTTGTGCTAAAAGTATTTAAATTATATACAAAAAGTGTATTAAGAAAAGTAAGTAGATCAACCTCTCCTATCTTTTACTTTGCCAAATAGTATGATGACAATCACAAGATCATCACTCGCAAAATCTTGAATAAAGGTAGAAAATTGTTGTGCATAACCGTCCCACATTGTGCAACTAAGAGTGTTTCCCCTATATAAAAAAATAATGTTAGAGACAAAAGACATAACTTTCATAAGGTAAATGCAAATGTACTAATTAATTTAGAAAAACCATACTTCAAATCAACAATATCAAAACCTATCCTCTTGCATTCTCTTCCGTTACGGGAAAACACCTCCATATCAGTAGTAGTAGAAACAGCGTAACAAATAACATCTACAAAGAAGAAAACATAAATTAAGATCAAGACAAATGCTCACAAAACAAACACACAAATGGTACACATAAAAAAAAGGGTATACTAAGCAACAGTAGAGTTACACTAAAAACAAAATATATCATTTTAGGTTAAATAGCTTGAACATACTGATTATACTAGCACGACCAATTAACCTAAAATATTAAAAGTGCTAGATAATAAGTGCAATGACAATATAGAAAACATCTTGAAATTAAACTAACTAACAATGACTTATTTCAACTTTTAGTAAAACTGACTTGTTTCTACAACAACACTATTTTCACTTAATCGACACTTAATCACTGAACAACTAAAAATTAAACAGAGTAACATTATGCGTAGTGTTTATTTAAGCATTAATATATTATATCGACACATGAATATAAACGAATACGAACAATACATACATAGGCCACTCAATTATCAAAAATATGCGTAGTGTTTCTTTAAGCATTAATATATTATATCGACACATGAATATCAAAACGAATACGAACAATACATACATAGGCCACTCAATTATCAAAAATTTCCCACTAAGGCCACCTATTCTGATTAAAAACTTATGAAACTTAATGAAACATGTAAAACAGTAAAATACCCTTAAATTCAAGCACATTCAATTTGTAAAATGACAAAAATGCCCGTAAATCAACTCAACCATTTTATAACAAGGTTTCACCAAAAACCACAACACGATCAGAACCGGCATTTTAATATCAAAAACACATGCGGAAAAAAAATTAAATCAAACAAATAGGTAGTTTTTATTTTGTCATTTAAATCACTTAACAACTAAACAGTAAACACACTAACATTCTTTTGATTAAAACCTTGACAAAATTTGAAAAACGTTAAAATCCTAAACTCAAACCTTTTGTCACATCTTAAATTTGTAAAATGACAAAAATGCTCCTAAATCAGCTAAAAGGTTTTCTAACATGATTTCACCGAAACTAGCATAAACAAAACGAATTCGATACTTAAACATCCTATCCCAAACCAATATCAATTTTCTTGATTACCAACTACAAATAAACCAAACAAAATAAACAATTGTGTTATAATAAAAATCCCTCTAAATTCAAACCTTTTCGCATACAATTTCTAAAATGACAAAAATGCCCCTAAATCAAGTCTCTCAATATGCTAACAAGGGCTTCACCAAAACCAGTATAAACGAAACGAATTCGATACTTAATCAGCATATCCCAAATCAACATCAATTTTCTTGATTACTCAACAATTTTCTAAAATGAGAAAAATACCCCTAAATCAGCTCAACAAATTTCTAACAACAAACAAAACAAAATAATCATCTATGTACTAAAAAAATCAACAAATTAGGGTTCCAAGAAATCAAAAATTACATCTTTTTCAAGCTGGGCAGTTTTCTAAACAAAATAATCATTTGGGTTCCAAAAAAATCAACAAATTAGGTTAAATGTGTTTTAAAACTCACAGTATACGTAGGCAAATTGCTAAACAACGAAACATACAATCATGATATATAAACATGAAATTCATTAATGACAAGAAATTATAAAATAAAAAGGGTACATATATAAAATAAAAAGGGTACATATATAAAATAAAAAGGGTATACTAACCAACAGTAGAGTCTATAGACACTTTGCGGGTTAGGATATCATCGAATTCAACCATATGAAAACCGTACAAAGGACCTTCAAACTCCTGAAAAATTCTAACCGATGAGTTGCGATAGAAGTTGAGCTTGTATTGATGATTAATAACAGAATACCTATCATTCTTCTCACCAACTCCAAATTTAGAGAGAATTACAGTACTCCCCTGTTGAAGATGGATTTCAAAAACATCCATCAAATCCCTCTTTACAGTTGCCTGAATCATAAGAAATACAAATACGCAAATAGTAATGGTACCTTTTCATCCATCAAAATCATATCGACCTTATAGGTTTGCCTCCATATACTAACGATGCGGACCTTAACCTTCCATGAATCCTTTTTGGTAGAGATCTCTTCAATTAAACTGATTGCTTCTTTCTCCATTGTTAAAAACCAGAAAACTACTAGAAGATGGTGAGAAGGGAAGATGGTGAGATGCAGACCGTCTTGGGTTTTGGTTTAAATTAGAAAAAACCATCACAAAAAGGAGCGTCTTCTCAATTGCCAACCAATGGAGAAATTGCGTTCTCCAAGATTTACTTTCCCAAGTGACTATTGATTTTTCGTCTTGGGTTGTGGTTTATATATCGCCTCCCTACCTACCCAATATTAGGGTTTGATAATCTTTTTTTTTTTTTAAATAAACACTGTAATCTTTTTATCTAATAAATGGGAGTTGAGGCTGATGGCATTCAGCTGACTTGGCACTCCCTTAGCCAATACACATAGGACAACTTTAAAAAGAATGATGTCATTTGCTTATGTGAAAATTTTGACACTTTATCAATTTTATTTTATTTGATGGTTATTAGAAAAGTATTAGCGTGTCTTGGGTTGAGTAAGATTTTGGGAGACTAAATTTTGGAAAGGAGGGATTGGCTGCAAGGAAGCTACACAATTTGGGAAAACGCGTCCTTCTTTTCTTGCCAATCATATCTAATAAATTTGAATTTGATCCATCTTTTAATACATTTTGCCTCAATTGGACTCTTCATTTCATCTGCATCTTTCATCTTCATCTTTCTATTCATCAAACCCTAAGTTTGTGGTTTGGAATGAGAATTATCACGTTCTTCTATTTTACTTCGACTTTTTATGTATGGTTACGATGAGAGTTAATAACGTTGATTTGGGTAGCTTTGTGGTTTGGAATGAGATTTATCAGGTTTGTTTTTTCTTCCTTCCTTAATAACATCTTTTTAAATTCGTTTTTTCTTTAAAATTTTGCTATTAATTCATCTGTTTTTGCTTGTGATTTTGTGTAGATATAACAAAACATGTTACGTAAAATTTCGTGCGATCCATGTAAGTTGTTTATAAGTTTGATTTGGGTAGCTTTGTGATTTTTTAATGGCATGATTTGGTTCATTAAATAAACAAGGAAATGGTGAGAATTAAGGCGTTTGGCAACATAAAGTTGGGTACAACGATTTAAAGTTACTAACTTAAAAACATATTAAGAGAATCTTGATACTGTCATTTATTAAGATTTAAGAATCTAGGGCAATATCGATTAAAATGTTTAACTTACTTGACACCACTTGAAAGAATGAGATCATATGTTCGTGGGTATTTGAGAAAGCTTCACACCTGCACGAATGCATAAATAAAATAAGTCAAAATACCCAAGACTATTTGGTCAACTTCGGTGCATCAAGACTGGGTTCACCTAGGGCTGTTTTTGTTTCATAAAACTAGAGGTGGGAAATGGTGGGTTGTGTGACGGGTCAAAACAAGTCAAATTCAAATGGGTCGAGTTTCGTTGGCCATGACACTTTTTGTCAAAAACAAATGACCTTTTATGACGAATATATAGTGTGTTATGATTGTAAAGAGGGTAAATTACTAAAATTTCAATTTTGAGGATATACATATTAGATGAATTTTGCTTTTTCGCCCAAAAAATGATTTCGCCAAAACTGGAATATGCCAACGTAGATATATGACCGGTTTTATTTTAGTTGTTTTTCTTTTTTAAGTTTTACCCCATTTGGACCATCTTTTTATTTAATAAATGGGAGTTTAAGCTGACGTGTCACGTGCTTAAACTGTCCACATATGACCATATTTAAACCTATGATGTCACAAGTCTAGGTGTAATTTTGTTATATTTATAATTTTTAAAATTAAATATTCAGAAAAATACCGTGTCTCGGCAGTGTTTTGAAATTAGGGATACGCAAACAAGGGTATTGGCAGATAACTCCCACTTCATTGTGCAAGTAAGTAAGTTGTTAAGTTTATATAATTTTTATAAAAAATCAAATGGACGTAGATCGTTGTTCTTATAAATTACTATTTGTGTGTATGCAGGACTTTTAATAGGGAGTATGATAGAGTTGTGAACACCTTCTCTCTTTAAAAACTCCGATTTATATTTTTGATTTTATAGGTTTGAACTAGAGTTTAATTTGCAGGTTTAAATAGGATCACATATTACTTGACTATGGTAATACAACTTCTTTTATTTCCCAATAATTAGTTGAAGGTTTAAGTTTATATTATGATATGTGTTTTATGTATTTTGGATATATGGTGTGATACAGAAGTGAGATTTTAATGATCGCATTATCATGTATGCCTAAGAGAGGTGAGTTGTTAAGATAATTATGATTGTTTAGATAATTGGTGTTTGTTATTTTAAGTTTGGGTTAATATAATGTTAATTTTAACCAATTTCTTATTATTGTAAAGTTTCCAAACTCGGGAGAGTATGTTTTTGGTAAAAGCTTCAGGTTCTGAGTAGTTAATGAAGTAAAGGCCGTGCCGCTATAAGAGGATAGTATTTACTCGAAACACTCCTTTTAGTTAATCTTCTTTTGGTACTCTTAGCATTAGGTTTATCTATGTGATGTATTTTAATAGAATTCATTAAATGTTATGTGACTGAGATGCTAAAAATGTTCATGATATAAATAACGGAGAGCCTAAGATTGCGTTTATGTGGCGGAAAAATTTCCGTCTCAACTTTTTTTTTAAATGAAAGGTATTTTCATTCCTTAGAAAAAAATTGAATATTATTAAACGTGTTTAGATAATAAAGAATGTTTTCATTTATGTAATGGTAATTTGAAAAAGAAAATTTGGAAACAATAAGAACGAGTTTCCACGATTGTATTATGGAAAGTGGAAAGTGAAGTTTTTGTTTTCATTAGGAGGTTGAATGCTTATAATTAGACTTTATGGTGGCTTTCAACCCATTTGACCCGTTTATTTTCTTGATAATTATTATAACTATTATTGTCCCGCGATAACGCAAAAAAAAAAAAAAAAATTAAATCGTAAATTTTATGTTTATGTAGATTTTAAGCTATTATTAGAAAATAATGTTATACTGATGTTTATAGTTATAATAACATATACACTTTATGTTTATTAGAAGATTTTAGAATAATAATAGCGTAAATCACATTCCAAATTGAACGATTCTATAAGTATATTAGAATTATGTTTATTATTTTAGTGGAGATGGAATGAAAAAAGATAATGTAATTATGTATTGTAAGAGGGTGTAAAATGAAAATAATCTTTGATGAAATCATCAATCTGATCTAACGGTTGACATCAAAGAAGTGAACCTATCAAATGGACCTTACTTCGCCATGTGGCATTTAAGGCCCCTCTTTTATTATATATTAAAGATTTGTTCTGTTTATGATTAAACAAGACTCGGATTGACCCATTTAGATGTTTGTGTCTCAATTAAAGAAGCTGATAGGATTTTTCATGAAATTGATTATGAAGTGTTGACTAATTTGATAAGTTAACATTGAAGGGACTTCCAAAGTGAGTTGTGTTTGCAACGAAATCCGTTTTGAGATTTAGTGAGATCTGATTATGTTTATTGATGTTGATAGAGGTTTTTTTGTTCTATTTATTAAGGTATATTGATCAGTTTTTGGGATGTTTGTATGTTGAATACAAGAGTAGTAATTGATGTATACTATCAAGTACTTTTGTAACATTTATTGTTTTTAAAGGGCTGTTTGGTGTTGTGTTTTCGAGTTGCTGATAATCGGCTTTTAGTGTTTGAATGCACGTATCCTATGGATGAAGAAACAGTTGTTAACAGTAAAAACTGGATTGACAAGGAGCAATGTACATTTTTAGCATATTTTGTGTTTTCTTTTCTGTTTTATATTGTTGTTATATGATTTTAGTTGTGTTAAGTAAAGGTTGTGAACATGTATTGACCTTATAAATATAAATTCTAGAGGTAGAGTATGGAAGTCGATGATTGAAGAAATGTACTTAGAGTTGAACATAAGGAGGTGACGTGAAGAAAAAATAACAAGTAATTATAATCAAAGTAACTTAATATTCGGGTTGAATACAAT
>CAJVGC010000057.1:0-24038 GCA_910822075.1 Senecio squalidus
TCTCATAGATTGAGAGTCAAGAAGTACCTTTGTCTTGTCCGAGTCGAGGTCGGCCATTTTAGCAACAAGGTTCTCGTTGGATAGATCGATGGTACAGCTGCAAACGTTAGAGGTGTCTTGAATATCTTCAACCTCTTCAGTATATTCTTCGCTGGAGCTAAAATCACTGTCAGTACCTGATGCTTCTTCTGTGTTACTGACTTCACTGCGAATTTCTTCAATAGATGCCATAAGAGCTTGATTTCTTTCATCAGTACAAATTTCCCAATCATATGTTCGATCATCGTGTTGGACTATCATGGCCTGTGACGCTAAGCTGCGTTGTGGTTGCGAAGAGGTGGTCTTGGTTTTGTCTTGGCTTTGAGTATATTCAACCTTAGGCTGTTGACATTCTCTAGCGAAATGGCCATGACCTTGACAGTTGAAACAGCGCACCTTGGATTTATCAAAGCTTGCTTTTCCGGTTCTAGGACTGCGTCCTGTTCTAGTCATAAATCGCTTGATCCTATTAGTAATCATGGTTGTTTGCCATTGTAAGTCCATTTCCTCTAGGTCATCCTGATCGACTTGACTAAAATCTTCATCCCACAATCCTGGATCAGTGATTTTACCTTGAACTTGATTACCGTAAGCAGACAAAAAACATGATAAGATTTCTAAACTTTCTTCTGCTGATTTAACGCTCATTGGCATTCTTTGATGAGTATTGGCAGCATTTGGTACTGCTGCAGTTGTAGTGGTATCAGTAGAGGAATGAGTGTCAGAAGTTACTTGACCATTTTCAGATATGAACGCAGTTGCATTTACAGAGGCATTAGATGTTGAGGGTTGTCCATAGGGTGTGTGATCTGCAACAGCATCGATAGTTAAACGTGTTTGTTCATATCCTCTAAATCTCTCAATTACCTGTGGTAGAGTTATTTTGAGATTGTCTTCTTTTGCCTGATAGTATTCATCCTTTATTAAGTTCACGTACACTTCCCAACGCTTTGGTAAAGCATCCAATCGTTCTACTTTTTCCTCTGCAACAGTTATGCGAGCTCTGGCAAGATCAGATAACAGATTGTGGAATCTGTTGACAGTGACTTCAAAATTTTCATTTATACCTGCTCTGAACGTATTGAATTGTCTTTTAAGAACACTTCCTCTACTTCTTTGTTGAGCAGCACTCCCAACGTACTAAATCTCGATTGCTTTCCAAAGTTCAAAAGCAGTTTTGTTATCCTGACATATGTGTATCGTTTCAATAGGCAGAGCCCTTTTCAGACTTGCCCATGCTTGGTTTTCAGCATCAAATACTCTTCTATGCTCAAGGAAGAGATTGAAACAGGAACATTTCCACCACTTGCAGCCTGTGTTGGATGTGTGTATTTTGTGTCGATACATAATAGCCACATTTGTACGTCATTATACCGACAGAAGGATTCGAATTTATCGGCCCATTTGAAATACTGTGAAGAGTTGATTAACTTAGGAGGGGTGTTAGTAGATTGTCTTGAATCCATTTTAAAAGAAATCAGCGAAGATGTAAGGTGACGAAGATGTTCGACGAAGATGTAAGGTCACGAAGATGTTCGGCGAAGATGTAAGGTCACGAATATGTTGTTTGGCGAAGATATAAGGTCACGAAGATGTTCGGCGAAGATGTAAGGTCACGAAGATGTTCGGCGAAGATGTAAGGTCACGAAGATGTTGTTTGACGAAGAAGAGTGTTCGTCACGAAGATGTAGTTCGGCGAAGAAGAGTGTTTAATACGAAGATGTTGTTCGGTGAAGTTGAGCACGAAGATGGTGTTCGCAGACTTGGAAGATCCACTAACGAAAATGTACTCACGAAGAAGTATCCACGAAGAAGTATCCACGAAGATGTACCCACGAAGATGTATCCACGAATATGTATCCACGAAGATGTATCCACGAATTAAATCCCCGAACTTAATCCACGAACTAAATCCACGAACAAGCAGAAAAACCCTAATCTGTAAATACCGCCGCCGAAGATGTAACAAGAACCCTAATTCTCACAAACAGTCGCCGAAGATGTACTAAGAACCCTAATTACCAGAATCGATTAAAACCTGAATTTAACCCTGAACCAAATCTCGATAGAGAGCAAACGATGCGTTTGCTCTGATACCAATTGTAGGTCCCAGTGGTCCGATCTACAGGATTAAACTAACTAATCACGAGGCAGAATCTCGTAATCAGTAGAACATGCAGATTATAATCGAAAGCAATAAACAAAAAAACACAATTACCGAATTCTCAATGCTTTGATTAACAAACGCTGTTACAATCCAAAAGCATTAATCCGAATTCCCTCTCAAAACCAACAACCCTAAACTGATCTGAACACCTCTATTTATAGAGTAACATGTCAAGCCAGTTTGGGCTTGGGCTCTATTGGGCCTCACGGACATGCAAGTCCGTGAGCAGCCCACTAAGCTAAAACTATACTAATTAATACAGTGATATAAACAAAACACAATAGAACATCCAGTCATAGCATTCTCGCACCAACAGATGTTCCAGCTCTTCACATCTCGTGTTTCCGCTTTAGCGGGGTGTGACACATACTGATATCGCATAATTTAGTCATGTTTTTTTATGCGATATTGGTTCGTTTATTATTAAATTCATGACGGATTTAGGAACTTTTAGCACTTATAGTTTATAAAGTGGTTTCAGGTCTTAGCTGAAATTCTTATGTGGAAATTACATCTTTTGTTGGTAAATGGTGAAAACGAGACTCGATTCGTATTCCGTTAGCAAATTGTAGGTCGGGAAACGAGGCGCAAGATCTCCAGCAACACGAAACGTGCAACGCCCGTTACGCAGGGCTGAAGCTGGTAATCATTTTAGGGTTACAAATTTCATAAGTAACCAAGTTTCTATTAGCAGAGAGTGATATCGCTCATTTATATGAATATTTACTCGCGATATTTGTGACAACCGTCCAAAATTCAGGTGTTTCTCAGTTGCCATATCGGTTCAAATCTCTAGATACTCTTTTATCGTGTTCACATTTCTCTAGTTCGTACTTGTTGAGTCGGTATTTTGCCGGAAACGCGTCAGTGTCGGAATCACTCCCGGAACCGAATTATATAAGTCCTAATACCAAGAAAACACCTAATGAACTTTCCTAAGTTCATAACGAATCATAATTAATAACTTTCAGTTAACAAAAAGGTCCAACGAAGCAAAAAACGTAAAACAAAAATCGGATAAAATCTGATTTATAGCATGGTGCGCAGCACCAGCTGCCAGATTCCAAAAATTTTAGTTTTTAAACTTTGTCTCGATTTACACAACTTTCCAACAACTCCCAACTCGGATTCTGACTTGATTGCAGTGTTTCCCACTATCCCAAGACCCCTTATTATTACTTGTAAACATTTTCTTTTCATTTCCATTTTCTTAAAACACAAAACACCTACACACACTTGTTTTCCTCCATCTTCTCTCTAACTTCTCTCTAAAACTCTCTCAAAAACCAGAAAGTTACAGCCATTTAATCCACAAAAATCACCATCTAAAAACATTCAAACATCAAGAGAAGCAAAAGGAAGCAAAGTATTTCGATTACAAAACGTTTTCTACACTTTTGGAGCTCTAAATCCTCCTAGAGCATCATCTAAGCATTTTCATCCGGTAGAAATCTTCCTTTTTACTTATATTACCAATCTAACTCATTGCATGTATGATCTAAGCTATAAAAACAAGTTTTGATGAAGTTTTATAACCATTTTTATACAAAAACGGGATTTTAATAAATGGTGGTTAAATCTTTGTTTTTGTGGTTAAAACTTACTTATAAACTGATATAATGATGATTAATAAGGTTTATACCGATTGCATGTCAAGATCTATCACTTACATAAACGATTTTGCAAGAAAAACTCAAAAAGGGGAAGAACAGCATGGCAGGTGCGCAGCACTGGCCTGCTGTCCTTCCCGAAAATCGTCGTTTTGGCCGTTTGAAACTTGATTACGCATTCTGACTTTTGAGACTTGACGTTTGGGACTGAGTTTGGTAGAAATGAACATATTGGTGACTTGTAGTGGACTTCATTGGCTAAAATAAACATGTTTAAAAATGTTATGTATGTATATGTGTTTTGTAAGCGGGAAAGTGGTTGATATTTTTGGACATAGAATTTGGGCGCGGAAGCGCTGCCCAAATTTTGTTGGAAAATATAAGACACTTTGGCAAACAAAACATATTCAACATAATAACAATAACATCAACTTTGTACTTTTTGACTAAAACAAAACGACAACCGTTTCGGACTATATTGGACAAAATGGACCTTGACACTTAAAGTTTGACTAAAATTTACTTATATTACATTATAGAACACAAATTTCATCTATTATATATTACGTATAATAACTTAATGTAGTAATAACACTTGAACAAATCTTGGTATCCTTAGGCGTTCGGTGATTTCCGGCTCTCATTTCCGACCATTTTTCCAAGTTCTTGTCTTCGCAACCCGTGAGTTACACCCCTCCTTACTCTTACATTTTAAGTACTCTTTTTGGGGGAAACATGAGATCAAACTCGTTTGTGAACAATATCTTTATGAGAAACTTCTTTACGTGCTTTAAACTATGTACAACATTGTGTTCTATTTTTAGAAACTTTTGAACTGATTGAGCCATCTTTCTATTTTTGGAAACTTATTGAACTTGCAACTCTTTGAACTCTTGGAACTTTGAGAACTTTTGAACTATTTTAGACTTGCAACTAATATGCGTAAACAACATCAATTGTCCGGATTGGCTTACTTTAGACTCCCTAGGTTTGCCTCTTTGGATATTTGATTAGACAATGATAGGTTGATTGTATTTTGGAGCAAAACCCTATGTGAGGATATAAACGCCGTAAGTACAACAAACGATTTTAAAAACGTAACGAACTAAATGCCCCGCAACTTTTCTTTGAACTGAACTCTACACACTATTAACACAAGTCGTTAGCATAGATTATGGGTATCGATACTTAGGAGCGGTCACTCCTTACTTTAGGGTAGCAACCTGGGTACATATTGCTAAGTTCTCGCGAACTCGAACTCTAGACTGGAACTAGGGGCTGGAACTTGATCAGAATCGGATTAGTGTGCAAAACTAAATCTTACTTTATATTAAGCTTAGTGGTTGGTACGACTCGAGGATCATAGGTCTATATTTACGCATATACTTTCTTACTGTCTTACACATGTGGATTTATCCACCGCTGAGGTAATGACTACTCTTACTTCCTGTCTTACACATGTGGATTTATCCACCGCTGAGATAATGACTACTCTCACTTACTGTCTTACACATGTGGATTTATCCACCGCTGAGGTAATGACTACACTCTTATCCGCTTACTTCTTTTGGACAACTTTGTACTTATATATACATACTTGTCGAACTTTTATTAGAAACCTTTGGTCAACTTATAAACTGTAACTCACTCACTACGTTTTCGTAGTTGACACTTTATCTCATGTTTCAGGAAACCAAATGTAAGACACGAAGGGCATTCTGTGGATGGGTCAGGCAGGTCACGTGAAATCAAGAATTGGGAAAAGACCTATTTTATCACTTTGGGGATTTTGTTAAACACTTAATTATGTATTTTGTTATGCAACTCGTTAAATACTTGGTTATTTTATCTTGTAAATCCTGATTTTCTATTTTAATGACTTGAAACCGTATGCTTTAAATTATAACTCGTGTAATGATATCTTTGCTCTTCACGCTTCGTGTTTCCGCTTTAGCGGGGTGTGACAGACTTGGTATCAGAGCACAGGTTATAGTGAAAAACGGTTTTAAGAATTTTTCAAAATTTTTGAAACCAAACTATAACCAAGGCTTTTTCGGAAAAAAATTATTTCACGAGCTTTCGAACTTTAGTAGATTAATTCCGCAATTGCATGAATTGCTTTTAACTAGGAGTAACTTGATCAACTATGCCTAGTTCAAAATAAATTATGCGAGAACGGAAAGTAATTGCTATCGTTAAACGGTTTTCGAGTCGAAAAATTCCCGGTCTTATCCATTCCCGATTCTCACGTGACTGACCCATATATGTACTACCGTTTACATCTTTCCCTATTTTTCCCCATGTACTCACGTAACTCATTACTCTTAGATCCGACATGTCTCAATCGTCGCACTCACGACCTCAGTCTCACTCTCGGTCACAGTCGCACTCACATACGCAAGCCGTCTACACGCCAGGAGTCTCGGAAGACTTCCCCGCACCAGAGGCCCAGCACCACGAGACCACTGATCCGACCGAGGAGAACTCAATGACTTCCTCGAGCAGCCACGGTACCTCTAGCCTGAGGACCATCCTACCAGCTGCTCCTCCGGTGCCAGTTTCCGCACCACCCCAGCAGCGTGGACCCCGTGTTCGGATAACTGCGTGTAAGCAGGCCGTCCTTCCTGGTCGTCTGCCTGATAGGATGATGGGACAGACTCCCGACTCATCCAAAACCGCTCCTTCCGCGATGCCGTTCGTAGACCCGTACGCTGGAACTCGCGTGCGCCAACGATGGATCGATATCATTGGGAGCTTTAGTTTCAGGAGCAGCAGACGCAGCACCCCGCCAGCGCCATACCATCTAGACCGATGATGTCGTCTTCACTACCGCCGTCCCCACCGGCAGCGTTCCTTCGACTTCATCGAGAACTTCGGGGAATCAATGAAGAGGCCCAACAGCAGGGTCTTCTTCTGTGTGAAGTCTCTGATGCTGCACACCGACTGTCCGAACAGTCAATCCGAGTCATCACGTCGGCCCAAGCCAAGTCGAGGACGGTGCAGTGTCTCGTCAGCGCTTGCTTGATTATGGGGACCCTAATTGCGGTCATCGTAGCAAAGATGTTCCTTGCTAGGCGTCGTTAGGCTCTTTCATTTTAAGTATTGTACCGCAAGCTTAAGTCATAGGTTTCCATATGTATACGACTTGAAGCTAATTCTTATTTTCGTTCATGTTGTATTGTACTAGTATTTGAACCCTTCATATTATGAACTTCGTAATCAACTACTCTTATCAAGGAATCGAAATTCTACCTTAATAATCCTTACCTGTTCATTATGCTTGGATCCTTTTCCCATTTCCCTTACTTGCTTATCATGCGTGCGCTATCTATCTTTCCGATATACATTATTATTCTATATCCTTATTTCATATCCTTATTCGTGCGTTCTAAACTAGTTTCCTTCTTTCCATCGTAGAATCATGCCTCCTAAGAGAAGCCGCGCTGACCGATTAGCCGAGAAGATTACCGCGCAGCTCAAAGAAGCACTCCCAAACATGATCGCCCAAATCATCGCTGGGGTCAACAACAAAGTTTTCTGGGATGATAACCCCAACGGAAACCACCTGGAGAACAACGGTGACAATAACCTCCACCTCTTCCCAACCACAGTTAAACAGGAGGAAGGCGAAAACCTCGGAAACGTTGACCCTTTTCTCTTTCCAGTAGCAATCAAACAAGAAGAAGGAGAGCACTCCAGAAACAATAACCTCCTTCTCCCTCCGGCAACCGTCCAACGAAAGGGGAGTAAGAAGAGGAAGGCTCATCATCAACCAACAAGGAGCAACAGCAACAAGAAACCCACACCAGGAACCAGAACTTACACTGGGCCACTTCCGGAGTGTCTCAACTGCCCCTTCCACCATGTTGGAAACTGCCCGGTGTGCTACATATGCCACAGGACGGGACACCTCTCGAAGTACTGTCCAGAAAAAGCAAACAAACAAGTCAAGAAGTGGTTATGCCACGAATGTGGAAGCAATCAACACCTTCGTGGGACTTGTCCCATAGCGCGTACAACAAAAACTTTTAGTACTCTCGCAATCAAAGCCGAGGAAGCTCGGCAGGACCCGAACGTGGTTACGGGTAAGTCTTCTATCAATGACCACTTTGCTTCCGTACTATTCGATTAAGGAGCTGAAAGAAGCTTTGTTTCCTTAGAATTTAGACACCTCATTAACCTAGGATCTAAAGTTCTTAAGGATAGCCTTACTATCGAATATGCCAACGGTCAAGAGTTCGAAGCCAAGGATATAATCTTAGGATGTTCATTATGCGTATCTGACAAAATCTCCCTCATCGATCTAATTCCTATCGAACTGGCAAGCTTTGACGTTATCGTCGAAATGGATTGGTCATCTCATTTCCGAACTAAGACCGTCTGTTTCGACAAACTCATCCGTATTCCCCTGCCAGAAGGTGAGACTCTCGTCGTTCAGGAGGACAAACCCGAATGACAACTTCGCAACATGACTTCCTTAAAAAGGCGTAAGTACCTCGAGAAGGACTACGACGCATCCCTCGCCCATGCCGCCAGACGTAAACCTAAGGAAAGCCGAGTCCAAGACATTCCTATAGTCAAGGACCACCCAGAGTCTTTCCTGAGGATTTGCCTGGGCTACCGCCGCATCAACAAGGTGAAAATTCCAAATGGACCTAGTTCCTGGCACAACACTGGTTGCCAAGACACCATGCCGTCTAGCACCACCCGAAATGCAAAACTGCCAAAACAGCTGCAGGATCTTCTAAACCATGACTCTGTTCGCTCAAGTTCACCCCCCCTGGGGAGCCCCAATTCCCCCTATTAAAAAGGAAGACGGATTCCTCCGCCTGTACACCCATTATCGCGAACCTAACAAGCTGACCGTCAAGAACTGATGACCATTCCCGAGGATCGACAACCTATCCGAGTAGTTGTAGGATGCAGATTACCTCTCAAAAGTCGACCCCCACTTGGGTTATCACCAGGTTCGCGACATCGTGACCAACGTTACCGAAAATCTCATTTCCCGAAATTGATACGAGCAATCCAAGCCTCCCCTCTGTCGGTAGGCCTAACCAACACAATAACGGTATTCATGAACTTAATGAACAGAGTGTGTAGGCCATACTTAGGCGACTAGTAACCTTACTCCTTGTCAACACTTTCACCTACTCAAGGAAGATCCTGTGAGCATCCCAGGCTCACTCTAGAACTCTCCCGAGATCAGAAGTTGTACATCAATTTCCCAAAGTGCAAATTCCGACTCCGAGAAGAACACTTCCCAGACTCCACAGCCAACCATGAAGGAACTCGAACTCAGGCTAAACGTAACTCGTTACGCCAAGCTCCAAGCATGAGTTCGGAAGTCCGAAGGTATTCGTAAACTCATTTCCGTCGAGAGCCACAAATTCCGCTACTTTACCCACCCGGGACCCAACTTGATATACAAGGATTCCCGAGGGTACTGTTCTGGCCGGACATAAATAAGGACATTACCTGGAATCCAGCCGAGTGCCTCACTTACTCCGAGGTCAAGGCAGGACACCGAAACTCCTCTCCTCATCACCTCCGATAAGGATAGTCGGTCTACGTCCCACTCTCTTCGGAATGCCCTCCAGAGAATCGCTAGGGACGCGACTAGACCTCACCACCCCTCACCATTCACCTTCCTCTGATCGAGTTCACCTATGCCAACGGCTTCCATGCCAGCACTAAGTGCACACCCTTCAGTCTCTATATGGACACCAGTGTCGATCACCGCCCTATCGGCTAGAAACTGACGGTCGACAGCTTGCAACGTCCGACGTCTACCTCTACCCGTGGAAGACTGGAAGCGTTCCGTACCCGGCCAAAAAGCTACGTAACCAACCAGAAGAGAACCCCCCGAGTCCCAAGATGGCGGTAGAGTACCTCCCAAGGTATCGCCATGGGAAAGGGATAGCCTGCTTTTGGAGACGCGGCAAACTGAGCCCTAGGTACGCCAGTCCGAACTAAGTCTTAGGACGTATTAGTCCGATTGCTCATCGCCTCCAGCTCCACCAGATTCCTTCAAACGTTCATATATATATTTCCATGTCTCACTCTCGAAAAGCATCTATCTGATGAGACCATCGTCAACCCCCTCGACAAGGTCAGAATCGATGCCAAACTCAAACTCTTTGATGAACCGCTTAAGGTTGTTGACCGAGAGGTCAAACAACCCAGGCAAGTCCTTCATCTATCATCAAGCTTCGGTGGGAATTCTCGACATGGTCGCGAATTCACAAGGGAACGTGAGGACCCAATTCCGTCAGAATTATCCACATCTGTTCGGGATCACTTCTACCTGATGAGACGAGTCAAATTTCGGGACGAAATTTCTTTCAACCCGGGGATGATGTGACAACCGTCCAAAATTCAGGTGTTTCTCAGTTGCCATATCGGTTCAAATCTCTAGATACTCTTTTATCGTGTTCACATTTCTCTAGTTCGTACTTGTTGAGTCGGTATTTTGCCGGAAACGCGTCAGTGTCGGAATCACTCCCGGAACCGAATTATATAAGTCATAATACCAAGAAAACACCTAATGAACTTTCCTAAGTTCATAATGAATCATAATTAAGAACTTTCAGTTAACAAAAAGGTCCAACGAAGCAAAAAACGTAAAAACAAAAATCAGATAAAATCTTTTTTATAGCATGGTGCGCAGCACCAGCTGCCAGATTCCGAAAATTTTAGTTTTTAAACTTTGTCTCGATTTACACAACTTTCCAACAACTCCCAACTCGGATTCTGACTTGATTGCAGTGTTTCCCACTATCCCAAGACCCCTTATTATTACTTGTAATCATTTTCTTTTCATTTCCATTTTCTTAAAACACAAAACACCTACACACACTTGTTTTCCTCCATCTTCTCTCTAACTTCTCTCTAAAACTCTCTCAAAAACCAGAAAGTTACAGCCATTTAATCCACAAAAATCACCATCTAAAAACATTCAAACATCAAAAGAAGCAAAAGGAAGCAAAGTATTTCGATTACAAAACGTTTTCTACACTTTTGGAGCTCTAAATCCTCCTAGAGCATCATCTAAGCATTTTCATCCGGTAGAAATCTTCCTTTTTACTTATATTACCAATCTAACTCATTGCATGTATGATCTAAGCTATAAAAACAAGTTTTGATGAAGTTTTATAACCATTTTTATACAAAAACGGGATTTTAATAAATGGTGGTTAAATCTTTGTTTTTGTGGTTAAAACTTACTTATAAACTGATATAATGATGATTAATAAGGTTTATACGATTGCATGTCAAGATCTATCACTTACATAAACGATTTTGCAAGAAAAACTCAAAAAGGGGAAGAACAGCAGGGCAGGTGCGCAGCACCTATGCCCAGGTGCGCAGCACCAGCCTGCTGTCCTTCCCGGAAATCGTCGTTTTGGCCGTTTGAAACTTGATTACGCATTCTGACTTTTGAGACTTGACGTTTGGGACTGAGTTTGGTAAAAATGAACATATTGGTGACTTGTAGTGGACTTCATTGGCTAAAATAAACATGTTTAAAAATATTATGTATGTATATGTGTTTTGTAAGCGGGAAAGTGGTTGATATTTTTGGACATAGAATTTGGGCTCGGAAGCGCTGCCCAAATTTTGTTGGAAAATATAAGACACTTTGGCAAACAAAACATATTCAACATAATAACAATAACATCAACTTTGGACTTTTTGACTAAAACAAAACGACAACCGTTTCGGACTATATTGGACAAAATGGACCTTGACACTTAAAGTTTGACTAAAATTTACTTATATTACATTATAGAACACAAATTTCATCTATTATATATTACGTATAATAACTTAATGTACTAATAACATTTGAACAAATCTTGGTATCCTTAGACGTTCGGTGATTTCCGGCTCTCATTTCCGACCATTTTTCCAAGTTCTTGTCTTCGCAACCCGTGAGTTACACCCCTCCTTACTCTTACATTTTAAGTACTCTTTTTGGGGGAAACATGAGATCAAACTCGTTTGTGAACAATATCTTTATGAGAAACTGCTTTACGTGCTTTAAACTATGTACAACGCATTGTGTTCTATTTTTAGAAACTTTTGAACTGATTGAGCCACCTTTCTATTTTTGGAAACTTATTGAACTTGCAACTCTTTGAACTATTGGAACTTTGAGAACTTTTGAACTATTTTGGACTTGCAACTAATATGCGTAAACAACATCAATTGTCCGGATTGGCTTACTTTAGACTCCCTAGGTTTGCCTCTTTGGATATTTGATTAGATAATGATAGCTTGATTGTATTTTGGAGCAAAACCCTAGGTGAGGATATAAAAGCCGTAAGTACAACAAACGATTTTAAAAACGGAACTAACTAAATGCCCCGCAACTTTTCTTGGAACTGAACTCTACACACTATTAACACAAGCCGTTAGCATAGATTATGGGTATCGATACTTAGGAGCGGTCACTCCTTACTTTAGGGTAGCAACCTGGGTACATATTGCTAAGTTCTCGCGAACTCGAACTCTAGACTGGAACTAGGGGCTGGAACTTGATCAGAATCGGATTAGTGTGAAAAACTAAATCTTACTTTATATTAAGCTTAGTGGTTGGTACGACTCGAGGATCATAGGTCTATATTTACGCATATACTTTCTTACTGTCTTACACATGTGGATTTATCCACCGCTGAGGTAATGACTACTCTTACTTACTGTCTTACACATGTGGATTTATCCACCGCTGAGGTAATGACTACTTTCATTTACTGTCTTACACATGTGGATTTATCCACCGCTGAGGTAATGACTACGCACTCTTATCCGCTTACTTCTTTTGGACAACTTTGTACTTATATATACATACTTGTCGAACTTTTATTAGAAACCTTTGGTCAACTTATAAACTGTAACTCACTCACTACGTTTTCGTAGTTGACACTTTATCTCATGTTTCAGGAAACCAAATGTAAGACACGAAGGGCATTCTGTGGATGGGTCAGGCAGGTCACGTGAAATCAAGAATTGGGAAAAGACCTATTTTATCACTTTGGGGATTTTGTTAAACACTTAATTATGTATTTTGTTATGCAACTCGTTAAATACTTAGTTATTTTATCTTGTAAACCCTGATTTTCTATTTTAATGACTTGAAACCGTATGCTTTAAATTATAACTCGTGTAATGATATCTTTGCTCTTCACGCTTCGTGTTTCCGCTTTAGCGGGGTGTGACAATATTTGTTATGTTTTTAGTCTAAAACGTAATGGATAAGCCCTTTTGTACTCATGTTTCGTGTAAAAGTATGTATTTAGGTATTGGATCATGTTTGGAGTAATACGAGGAATTTTGTAGAAAAGAACGAAAGGAAGGACAAAAAGTAAAATATGGCGAATCTGGAGCTTGACTACGCCGCAGTGGGCATGACTGCGACGCAGTGGGCATGACTGCGACGCAGTCAGTAGTTCTTGAGCTGTTACATTTTTTGCTCAATTTCCATAAATATCTGCATATGATGGGTCATTGTGGGTTTTTATGACTGCATCCCAACCAGTATTTTCGACAGCCATCATTCCACAACACAATTCTCATCATAGCTAGGAACAGCTCATCACTTTGGAGGGCTTTTGGAGTAATTCTTGAAGCTAGTTTCATCATTTTGTTAACAATTGTTAATCACATACAATTTCAAGTTTCGTTTGGTTTATTTTACATTTCAATTGAGTATTTTTACTCCTTCGTTCATCATTATATCGGTACATTTATGACTTTTCAATCTTCTATATGTTTTAGGTTAATATGAGTAGCTAATTTCTATATACGTGTGCTTGGATATGTGATCGTTTGTGTGGTTGATTTTGAGTATGCAATGTTTGATAGGTGTGTGTTTGGTTAATTGGGGATCCACTTGGGTTTAATCTTTAATTGTATTACTAGATTGCCTATGTTTCGTTTTTTGGTAAACAAAATCGGGTATTTGTGTCACACCCCGCATAGAAATGGCGGAACCCGAGGTGCGCAGTGTATACGGTATCAGAGATTCAAGGTTACATCAAACATAAATAAACCAAACATCATCAACATAGATAAAGAGTTTGAAATAAAGTACTTATTACAATCATCCGAATAGTATTAAAATACGACTACAGAGTTTGGGAAACTAAGGAATTACAATACAAAATAAATTCCAGCAAAAAGTCCCAAGTAGCCAATCAACGCATAGCATCAAAATAGGTAACCTCAAATCCCTGAAAAGCGTTAAAATACGACGTCAACATAAAGTTGGTGAATTATTCGCAATAGTAAATAAAAACATTTTAGAATAAAGGTTTTCAATAAGTTTTGACCCAAAAGCTAAGATTTGAAGATAAGTCTTTTGAAAATGATATTTCAAAATATATTTGAAGTTTATAAAACCTTTCGATAAAAATATTCAGATTATTACCATACGGTACCATAATCATTTCATAAAACATAACCATATCATAAAATAAATACCATACGGGATAAATAACAGCTTTAGGAAATATAAGGTACACCTGAACCATAACAATAATAAGGCAACTAACCCCACCTAGTGTCTCAAACCAGGTTGTTCTCGATAATAATAAACGGTCGTAACATTACTAATACGGACAGGGCTCCTCCCTTATCATAATAACGTATTAGAATGAGGGTTTGTTAGACCCATATAGCGCTATATATACTTCCGGTGGCTCAAAGTTAACAGGTGTGTATACGGGGCCTTGTACTACCACATAGGCGGTACAAGTTGGGTGAGATCATCTAAAGCATACTTATCCGCATATAATCATACTATAATACATACATACCATAAATACTTTTATTTAACGCTAATCATGCCCAAAAATATAAAAAGGGTAAAAAGGGCAACGAATAACTCACTGATAGCAAAGCAATCCAAATCTTTATATGTCGGGATATACAATAATACCGTCAAGCTTCAATGTCTAAGTGCCCTATACATCACGTAAATAAAACATGTCTAAGTATCTCTAAGTCTAGTAGGGTTATGCCTTAATGATTAACGTTTTATACGGGTTTTAAAATAACCATAGGAATATCGATATAACGGAATAACAAATGTTTCGGAAAGTCAACAGACTAGATACGTGAACCGTATACTTACGTGCACTATAAGTCACGTAAGTATCAAGTTACGTGTCATAAATGAGTTACGGAATCAAATACGTGTTGAATCAAGTGTTACGTGATAAACAAGGAAGAATTACGTGACAAGGAAGTAATACGTGACAAACAAGAGTCAAATACGTGATTTAAGTAAGAATTACGCTACATAAGGCATACTTACGTGAACATACAAAGACTTACGTGTTAGACATGGATGATACTTGGCTCATAGGTGTTAAATAATTGCTAAGTAGACTGAATTCACAAGACCCACATGCAAGGGCAGAGTCACGTGCAAAGCAAAATGGAAATGAATGAATTACTTGACATACAACATGAATTACATGCATGTGAACATGAAATTACATGAACCAACACACAAATTACGTGAACGATACATAATTACGTGGCTTAGATGGGAATTACATGCAAACATGACAATTACGTGAACCACATAGGTATTTCGTGCATGGATACAAACTTACGTGAACGTAATACTATTTACGTGCAACATAACCAAATTTCGTGACCAAGGTGGCTGTTTCGAGCGAAATACGAATTACGTGAACATCAATGGAACGTAATATGGGATTTACGTGAGCGTAAGTCCAATTTCGTGATTCAGAATGTAAATTTCGTGAGCGTAATCATAGTTACGTGACATGACGGGATTTTTACGAAAAACAACATTCGGAATGAGATTTCTAAGTGTTCTAGGTGTCTATTTGACCCCAAATCGGAACCCTATGTCCAGAATACTAATAGGAACAATAATCCTAAATAAAATCTCGATTTGGACGGTTAAAAGTGATATTTACGTGTTTGGATAAAATAGATTAAAGTTTAAAACTAAAATGATTGAATACTTACTTGATCGTAATGAAATTCGGAGGATAGATAGAGGTGATGATGGTGATCAATAATCCGGTCTCGGATCTAAATTTGGACGGTCGGATCGCCGGAAAAGTTAGAGAGAAGGTGGTGGTTTTAATGGAGTTTGTTTTTAGAGAGAGAAAGGTGTGTGTAGGGTTTTACTTGGAGAAGAAGGTTAAATGGAGATAAAGACAAAATAGTTGGTACAAAATCTGACAAGGACGATTTTTGTAATGAAATTATGAAAAGGACTAGATTTGTAATAAAATTTCTCGCGTAGGACTAATTTCGTAATACAATTTCCGAAGGGACTAAACATGGAATACTTTTTAAACGTTAATCTTAATTATATAATTAAGGCATAATTCCCCTAAACTTATCATAAGAGCATACTAGAGTTATACTAAAGGCACTTTAGACTATACGTTCCCGACATAAAGATCCGAATCACATACTATATACCCGATAAACGCAAATACGCATAAAATACAAATATGATACTCATAAAATACGAATACGATAAACATAAAAAGGAATACAATAGGGTCAAAACACGAATATAAATAAATAAAACGAATACGAGACGATAGAATAATACCGTGAAATTCGCGAATGTCACAGTCTCCCCAAGTAAAAAGAATTTCGTCCTCGAAATTATCACTGGGTACTACTTCCGGGAGAAAGGTGAGGATATTTCCGCAGAATGTTCCCACGTGAACTCAGCACCAAAGCGGGAATTCCAGCGAACTTTGACAATAGGAATCTTGCTTCGTCGCAGACGTTTAACATCACTAGCAACGATCTCGATCGGTTCTTCAACAAAATGAAGCTTGTCGTCAATCTGGAGTTGTTCAAGTGGAACTAATAATGTCTCATCAGCCAGGCATTTCTTCAACTGAGATACATGGAATACGTTATGTACGTTGCTCAGTCCTGCCGGCAATTCTAGTCGATACGCAGCTGGGCCAATGCGGGCTAAGATCTTGAACGGACCCGTGTATCTCGGACTCAGCTTGCTGCGCTTCACAAATCGGACAACCCCTTTCCATGGAGATACCTTCAATAATACCATATCCCCAACACTGAACTCGAGAGGTTTCCTGCGCTTATCAGCATACTTCTTCTGTCGATCTCTGGCAGTAATCAATCGTTCTTTGATCTTGAAGATCTTGTCAGTGGTCTCTTGAATAATTTCCGGACCGGATATCTGACTATCTCCAACTTCTGCCCAACATACAGCTGATCGACATTTACGGCCATATAGAGCTTCAAACGGCGCACACTTGATACTCGTGTGATAGCTGTTGTTGTACGAGAACTCGATCAACGGCAAATGAATATCCCAACTACCACCAAAATCAATAGCGCAAGCTCGTAGCATATCTTCCATAGTCTGAATAGTTCTCTCACTCTGACCATCGGTCTGAGGATGATAGGCGGTACTCATATCTAACCGTGTACCCATAGCAGTCTGAAATGTCTTCCAAAATCGAGAAGTGAAACGAGCATCCCGATCGGAAATAATCGATACAGGAACACCGTGTTTCGATACAATCTCGGAAATATATAAACGTACGAATCTCTCCATCGGATAATTCTCGCGAATCGGAAGAAAATGAGCAGACTTCGTCAAACGATCAACAATAACCCAGATACTGTCATAACCACTCGAAGATCTCGGAAGCTTCGTAACAAAATCCATAGTAATGTGCTCCCATTTCCACTCGGGAATCTTCGGTTGTTGGAGTAGCCCAGACGGTTTCTGATACTCAATCTTTACCTTGGAACAAGTCAAACATCGACTAACATACTCGGCGATCTCGCGTTTCATACCCGGCCACCAATAAAAATCTTTCAAGTCGTGATACATCTTGTCGGAACCCGGATGAATGGAATAATTCGACTTATGGGCTTCGTCCAGAATCAATAGACGGATACTAACCGGAACCCAAATACGCTCGAGGAAATACAGAACTCCATCCTCCTTCGGTTCTAACTCCAACGCCAACTTATACAATTTTTCATCTTTAACACGGTTCTCAGTCATAATACCTTCTTGTGCTTGAATAATCCGAGCCTTCAAGCTCGTCTGAATAGATATCACCATAGAACGAATACGAACCGGTTTGACGGTTTCCTTACGACTCAATGCATCAGCAACCACGTTCGCCTTACCAGGATGGTAGCGAATGTCGCAATCATAGTCGTTTAATAATTCAACCCATCTTCGTTGTCTCATGTTCAGCATCTTCTGATCGAATATGTGCTGTAGACTCTTGTGATCGGTAAATACGGTACACTTGGTCCCATACAGATAATGTCTCCAAATCTTCAATGCAAAGACGACGGCTCCCAACTCTAGATCATGTGTCGTGTAATTCTGCTCATGGATTTTCAGCTGACGCGAAGCGTAAGCTATAACCTTACCATTTTGCATAAGCACACAACCCAGACCTTTGTGCGAAGCGTCGCAGTAAACCACAAAATTCTCGGAACCAATAGGCAGACTAAGAATAGGTGCGTTACACAACCGTTGCTTCAATATCTGAAATGCTTCCTCCTGATCGGAACCCCAAACGAATGGTTCACTCTTTTGTGTCAGCTTAGTCATAGGTGAAGCAATCTTGGAGAAGTTCTCGATAAATCGGCGATAATACCCAGCAAGACCCAAAAATGAACGGATTTCGGTCGGTGACTTCGGTGCAACCCAACTTTTAACAGCTATCAACATGAATACCCTTCGCGCTAACCACGTGGCCAAGGAATTGAACTTCGGATATCCAGAACTCGCACTTAGAGAATTTCGCATACAACTTCTCTTTTCGAAGCACTTCTAGAACAAGACGCAGATGCTCTTCATGTTCTTTGCGACTTCGGGAATAGATAAGAATGTCGTCGATGAATACGATAACGAATTTGTCAAGATACGGAAGACAAATACGGTTCATTAGTTCCATGAATGCTGCAGGGGCGTTTGTCATACCAAACGGCATCACCATGAACTCGTAATGACCATACCGAGTACGAAAAGCAGTCTTAGGTATATCATCTTCTCGAACTCTCAACTGATGATAACCAGAACGAAGATCGATCTTTGAGAAATAGCAAGAACCCTGAAGTTGATCGAATAAGTCATCAATACGAGGAAGGGGATAACGGTTCTTCACAGTCAACTTGTTTAACCCCCGATAATCAATACATAAACGCATGGAGCCATCCTTCTTCTTAACAAAGAGAACAGGAGCACCCCACGGGGAGAAACTAGGACGGATAAAACCCTTATCGACCAGTTCCTGAATTTGTTTCGACAACTCGAGCATCTCGGAAGGAGCCAAACGATACGGAGCTTTAGCAACAGGCGCTGCTCCAGGAATAAGATCAATACGAAAATCGGTTTGTCTTTGGGGAGGGACTCCAGGTAAATCGTCAGGAAAAACGTCAGAATATTCGCGAACAATCGGCACACCATCAATCTTTATCGCAGAGTCTTTCTTCACCAAGTGAGCGAGATATAAAGAACAACCCTGACGGACATACTCGCGAACCTTCAAACAAGAAATAACTTTAAGGCGTTTCCCGGCCTTGTCTCCGTGTACAATCAACTGATCTCCATCCGGCTTCTGAATACGAATAAGCTTCTCATAACAGACTATCTCTCCTTTATGCTTCGCTAACCAATCCATACCGACTACGACGTCGAAACTACCGAGTTTCATAGGAATAAGGATGGAAAAGGAATATCGGCTAAAACGAGAGAGATATCGCGTATAACTTCCTTAACACACGCACATCTACCATCAGCTATTTCTACTTCATAGGCAGGCTCTAAAAGACTAGAGGCACGGTTTACTAAGGGGCGAAAGTCACTAGAAATGAAGCTTCTATCGGCACCCGAATCAAATAGAATAAAAGCAGGATAATCGTCAACAAGAAATGTACCAGTAACTACGGTAGGATCCTGATGAGCTTCCGCAGATTCCATAGCAAAAGCTCGGCTCTTTGCAGGGTTTCCTCTAGCACTAGTACCAGCACCAGGAGTAGGATGGGAAGTAGACGATACAAGCTTGGGACACTGCTGACGAAGGTGACCCATTTCTCCACACTCATAACATGCTCCAACAGTTCTTCTACAAAATTGCTCCGTGTGGCCTAACTTCTTGCAGCGTTTACAAACCCAACACGCTACGTTAGCCGCATGAGCACTATTACAAGTGTCACACCTAGGGACCCTGATAACCAGTTCCAGCACCAGTCAATGCATACACCTGAGGAAGTTGAGGCCTCTGGTCATGGCTACGGCTCCTCTTCCTCGAATTACTTCCATCCCTTCTAGCAGATCTACCAGTATCCCTACGACTCACAACTGGCTGCAGTGTACCACCACAGATTGCACTAGCGACCAACCTACTCGCAATATCAACGGCGCTCTGAAGTGTACCCGGAAGATGAGAAATAATATGGTCTCGCATAGTCTGCGGCAAACCATTCGCGAACCGTTCAATCCTCTCGTTCTCAGTACGAGCCAGACGAGGAACCAGGACGCATAAGTCATAGAAGCGGTTCACATACCCACGATAGTTAGAACCTTGCATAGTTAGGTTCCAAAACTCATCCTCCAATCGCTGCGTCTCAGACGACGGCACATACTCTTTCTTCATCATAACCTTCAAATTCTCCCATGTCATCAAGGTAATAGCAGCTCTACCTTGAACCTTCTTCACAGAGTAACAGATATGTAGCATACTTCACTCGGCTCTCATCAGCACATTCTGATACATCAAATACCGACTCCATCCTCTCAAACCATTGTAGGGTAGCAACGGCATCCTCAGTACCCCTAAATTCAGGAGGTCTGCAGTCCAGGAAGGCTTTATATGAGCAGCCTCGGGGTGGATCTTCAATCACAATACTTGGTCCACCAGCTCCTACGTGCACTGCTCTGCCAACACCGGAATCATCGCGCCCAGACGCCATACCTTCAGCTCCAATATCGGGCATCTCAGGTACGTCAAACTCTAAATCAGCCTCTTGCACTGGTGGCTCCTTAAGCTGTGCCACAATCGCTGGGATAGCTGCAGCAATTTGCTCCGCAATCAGCTGACTGATGTTCGGAGTAGCAGAAGTAACATTGGGGGTAGCAGTGGGAATCGGAGGTGTAGCACCCGCTCTCACAGGGACGCGACCTCGCCTTGCCGATCTTCTTGTAGCAGTGGCGGCAGGAGTGGCTCTAGTAGCTCTAGTAGAAGTAGCTCTAGAAGAAGTAGCTCTAGAAGAAGTCCTCTTAGGCGGCATCTTCTACGGATAACAAACGGAATAAATCAGAACGATAAACTGAATGTGCGACTAAAACTAGCAGGCCTCAAAACATAAAAAGCATAACAAAAACACATATAGCATATAAATCACATACAGGCCCACAAAAGAAAGAAATGCGCACATAGAGTCAATCAGATAGGTCCAAAAGCCTAGGTCATAGTCTAAGTGATTCCGTAAGGTCACTTAGTTCGCTATAACCATTGGCTCTGATACCAACTTCTGTCACACCCCGCATAGAAATGGCGGAACCCGAGGTGCGCAGTGTATACGGTATCAGAGATTCAAGGTTACATCAAACATAAATAAACCAAACATCATCAACATAGATAAAGAGTTTGAAATAAAGTACTTATTACAATCATCCGAATAGTATTAAAATACGACTACAGAGTTTGGGAAACTAAGGAATTACAATACAAAAAGCAAAAAGTCCCCAAGTAGCCAATCAACGCATAGCATCAAAATAGGTAACCTCAAATCCCTGAAAAGCGTTAAAATACGACGTCAACATAAAGTTGGTGAATTATTCGCAATAGTAAATAAAAACATTTTAGAATAAAGGTTTTCAATAAGTTTTGACCCAAAAGCTAAGATTTGAAGATAAGTCTTTTGAAAATGATATTTCAAAATATATTTGAAGTTTATAAAACCTTTCGATAAAAATATTCAGATTATTACCATACGGTACCATAATCATTTCATAAAACATAACCATATCATAAAATAAATACCATACGGGATAAATAACAGCTTTAGGAAATATAAGGTACACCTGAACCATAACAATAATAAGGCAACTAACCCCACCTAGTGTCTCAAACCAGGTTGTTCTCGATAATAATAAACGGTCGTAACATTACTAATACGGACAGGGCTCCTCCCTTATCATAATAACGTATTAGAATGAGGGTTTGTTAGACCATAGCGCTATATATACTTCCGGTGGCTCAAAGTTAACAGGTGTGTATACGGGGCCTTGTACTACCACATAGGCGGTACAAGTTGGGTGAGATCATCTAAAGCATACTTATCCGCATATAATCATACTATAATACATACATACCATAAATACTTTTATTTAACGCTAATCATGCCCAAAAATATAAAAAGGGTAAAAAGGGCAACGAATAACTCACTGATAGCAAAGCAATCCAAATCTTTATATGTCGGGATATACAATGATACCGTCAAGCTTCAAAGTCTAAGTGCCCTATACATCACGTAAATAAAACATGTCTAAGTATCTCTAAGTCTAGTAGGGTTATGCCTTAATGATTAACGTTTTATACGGGTTTTAAATAACCAAAGGAATATCGATATAACGGGATAACAAGTGTTTCGAAAAGTCAACAGACTAGATACGTGAACCGTATACTTACGTGCACTATAAGTCACGTAAGTATCAAGTTACGTGTCATAAAGTGTTACGGAATCAAATACGTGTTGAATCAAGTGTTACGTGATAAACAAGGAAGAATTACGTGACAAGGAAGTAATACGTGACAAACAAGAGTCAAATACGTGATTTAAGTAAGAATTACGCTACATAAGGCATACTTACGTGAACATACAAAGACTTACGTGTTAGACATGGATGATACTTGGCTCATAGGTGTTAAATAATTGCTAAGTAGACTGAATTCACAAGACCCACATGCAAGGGCAGAGTCACGTGCAAAGCAAAATGGAAATGAATGAATTACTTGACATACAACATGAATTACATGCATGTGAACATGAAATTACATGAACCAACACACAAATTACGTGAACGATACATAATTACGTGGCTTAGATGGGAATTACATGCAAAACATGACAATTACGTGAACCACATAGGTATTTCGTGCATGGATACAAACTTACGTGAACGTAATACTATTTACGTGCAACATAACCAAATTTCGTGACCAAGGTGGCTGTTTCGAGCGAAATACGAATTACGTGAACATCAATGGACTTTCGTGAACGTAATATGGGATTTACGTGAGCGTAAGTCCAATTTCGTGATTCAGAATGTAAATTTCGTGAGCGTAATCATAGTTACGTGACATGACGGGATTTTTACGAAAAACAACATTCGGAATGAGATTTCTAAGTGTTCTAGGTGTCTATTTGACCCTAAATCGGAACCCTATGTCCAGAATACTAATAGGAACAATAATCCTAAATAAAATCTCGATTTGGACGGTTAAAAGTGATATACGTGTTTGGATAAAATAGATTAAAGTTTAAAACTAAAATGATTGAATACTTACTTGATCGTAATGAAATTCGGAGGATAGATAGAGGTGATGATGGTGATCAATAATCCGGTCTCGGATCTAAATTTGGACGGTCGGATCGCCGGAAAAGTTAGAGAGAAGGTGGTGGTTTTAATGGAGTTTGTTTTTAGAGAGAGAAAGGTGTGTGTAGGGTTTTACTTGGAGAAGAAGGTTAAATGGAGATAAAGACAAAATAGTTGGTAAGAATAAGACAAAATCTGACAAGGACGATTTTTGTAATGAAATTATGAAAAGGACTAGATTTGTAATAAAATTTCTCGCGTAGGACTAATTTCGTAATACAATTTCCGAAGGGACTAAACATGGAATACTTTTTAAACGTTAATCTTAATTATATAATTAAGGCATAATTCCCCTAAACTTATCATAAGAGCATACTAGAGTTATACTAAAGGCACTTTAGACTATACGTTCCCGACATAAAGATCCGAATCACATACTATATACCCGATAAATGCAAATACGCATAAAATACAAATATGATACTCATAAAATACGAATACGATAAACATAAAAAGGAATACAATAGGGTCAAAACACGAATATAAATAAATAAAACGAATACGAGACGATAGAATAATACCGTGAAATTCGCGAATGTCACAATTT
>CAJVGC010000058.1:0-21363 GCA_910822075.1 Senecio squalidus
CTTGTAATTTTAGCGAATTATTAATTTAACATCCTTTTTCCAAGTCAAGACCGAAGAAAAATATTATTTTAAAGAGTTTATTAATTAATCGAGTTTCTACTGTACTAAAATAGAAGAGGATTGGTAGAATTTTAGTAGTACGTCTGTATAAACCAATATGTGCTCGTAACTAAAATAGCTGGGGTCAAGTGGGCCGCGCCCCGTCCTAGGGGTAGCGGCCCTTGTGCCATTCAACGAGTGGGGTCAAGGGCAACGCCCTAAAAACAACAGCTAATTCATATAGCTGGTTATATAACTTTTTTACTTATAAAAAATAGGTTATATCACTTATATGTTAATATGTATTTGAGCTTATCGAATAGTTTTATCCCTAACTGTCATGTCTATTCACAAGCAGTTTCATCTGCTTTATAACCTGTCTCTTAGGCAATTTGGTAAACACAAAACATACATACGAATTAAGGAAACTCTCTTGCAACTAGAAATTTTGATTTCAGTCAAATTTAAGATCATAAACAATACTTAATATCCAAGTACGAAATTCGTGATATCCAGACTCTATAGGAACGAATTATTATATTTGGCAAAGTGATCACACAATTCGTATTAATATCCGGTCATTAAATATGAACCCGTTTGTAGTAATCACAACATATAAATTTTAACATCCAAGTCTCTCAATTGATTGTATTTCATATTTTAAATGTACTCCCTAGTAGTGATGAATTTGTCATTATTGTTGGCTCAACAAGTTCAATAAACACCCAAATGGATTGACAGTAAACCAGCCATAACAAATTATCCATAGATATATTTCGAAATAAATTGTAAAGGTAGTCCTTTAATGAAGTTGCAGACACAATATTTGAATTTTTAAAAGTGTATTTGTCGTTTTTATGGAGAATATTGTAGAATTTAATAACCGGGTTTGTGGAAGAATATTTTGTATTTCATCATCTAATAACGATTACATATGAAGCCTATTTATAGAAAATATTAGCCCTCAAACTAAGTAGTGGGATTTCCAATGCTTAATTTGTTAAGACAGTGAGCGAAGATCTTTCCGGTAACCGCCTTTGTAAGGATGTCTGCAAGCTGATCTTTTGATGAAACAAACGGAAGCTCGATAATCTCATCTTCAAGTTTTTCTTTGATGAAGTGTCTATCAACTTCAACGTGTTTGGTGCGATCATGTTGAACTGGATTTCCTGAGATCTGGATAGCCGCTTTGTTGTCACACATGATCTTACTGGCTTCTTCTGAGGGATACCCAATTTCTGACAATAGTTTTCGCATCCATAGGACTTCAGCTAATCCTCGTGCTATTCCTCGGAATTCAGCTTCAGCACTTGAGAGGGCGACAACTTTTTGCTTTCTACTCCTCCATGTAACAAGATTTCCTCCCACTAGGGTAAAATACCCTGATGTAGACCTCCCATTACCTTTGTCGCCTGCCCAGTCAGCATCGGTATAAGCATCAATCTTCAGGTGCCCATTTGCTTTGAATAGAACACCGTGTCCAGGAGTTCCCTTGAGATAGCTGATAATCCGTAAAGCTGCTTCCATGTGCTGGACTTGAGGTTGGTGCATGAATTGACTTATAACCCCCACAGCGTATGCAATGTCCGGCCGAGTATGAGCTAAGTAAATCTGTGACATCCGTCAAAAATTTCAGGTGAAAATCGTGCCCTACATCCTTTAAAGTGTCCGTCTTGCCTCTAACCGTACTTTTACCGAGAACGCGTCAGTGTCGGAATCAAATTCGGAATCAAAATATCTAAGTGCCAACTTGTTAGTATCCTCATAATTATAAGTTAAAAGGTTATGCCAAATTGTCGGTTACCGTGTTCTTTAAACTCGAGATATCATGCTTTTGCTCTTGTTTACTCCTTTACCGAAATCGTGCGAATCCCGAAATCAAAAGTGAAAATATAATATTAAATGAACCTAATATGAAGTAAATCAAAGTATGAACTTTCCTAAGTTCAACGCAAAAAGAATCGAGAACTTTCGACGAACGAAACTCCTTAACGGTCGAAAACAAGTCTGCCGAACCAGCCGACCAGCCAGCAGCTGGCAGGGTTTCAGCCGGCGGCTGGAAGTGTCTGGTCAGGCTTTGGTGACTCATTTTTGCATGAAAATCGATTGAGACAAGTGTCTAAACTCGATTGGACCCCCCTTTCTGCCAGAAATCTCTGCCCAATGCCCTATTATCACCATTTTCTTCTTTTCTTTTCTTTTCTTTCATTTCAAACAAACAAACACACACACACAAGGTATTTACTCTCAAACTCTCTCCATTTCCTTCACTTTTCTTCACTCTTGCTGTGATTTCCAGCCACTTTTCACCATAAAAACATCATAAACATCACAATAATCAAGTATGTTCATCAAAGGGAGCAAGAGGTGGTGATTCTTCCGGGTTATTCTTGAGTTCTTCATCATTTTCGGGTTTATTCTCCATCAAAATCTCCATCAAGATCGAGCTACACCATCACACACTCTTTTCTTGGGGTATAATAACTTTCTTCCACTGTTTTTATTTCATTTCATCACATGCATGTCTAATCTAACATCAAATAAAGGTTTTTATAAAAGTTTCTATGGTGATTATCTAAAAACATAAGTTTTATAAACTTTTACATTAGATCTTGATATAAAAAGAGGTTATTCGAAGGAATAAATGGATGTTATTAAAGGTTTTTAAGTTGCATGTCGAAATCTACCGAAAATACTCTTGAAAACGCTTAAAAACGCAAAATTTACGAAAATCCGGATCTGACTGTGAGCCTCCAGCCGGCGGCTGGATCATCCCAGCCGGCGGTTGGATCAGTCTGTTAAACCAAAATCGTCGTTTTGCTAATTATCGGTGGTTGTCTTGTGTTTTTGAGGCGGATACTCTCATCACTACACCACTGAAGTTGTTGTTTCCAGATCCTTGTCAAATCAAGCGGGTGTTAGCGGTATAATTTGTTACTCTTGTGAATATTTCGATTTCATTATATTCGTTATTCGGCTTTAGCCTTGAAAACGATTAGGATTAATTATTAGACCAACACTCATCGTAATTATCGGTTTGGACTGAGATCGGACAAATAAAGTTAAATCACAAGTTAACTAAAGTATTGTATTAAACTTAATATGGTATTATGTATAATGAATAAAGATTAAAAACATGGTTTGTTGTTAAGTGTGACAACCGTCAAATTCTAGGTGCAATTTATGCTCTATGTCTCTCTTATTGTCTGCCGTTACTTTTAACTGATCAATAACCGGATACGCGACAGTGTCGGAATCGCTCCCGGAATCAATTTATATAAGTCCTAATACCAAGAAAACATCTATTGAACTTTCCTAAGTTCATAACTAATCATAATTAAGAACTTTCAATTAACAAAAAGGTCCAACGAAGCAATAACGTAAAAACGAAAAATCAGAAAATGCTGAATTTAGGCCCGGTGCGCAGCACCTGCTGCTTAGGTGCGCAGCACCTAGTGCCAGAATTCAAAAATTTTACATTTTTAGTCCTTATCTCGATTTACACAACTTTCCATCAACTCCCAACTCGAGTTCTGACTTAATTGCAGTATTTTCCACTGCCCCAAGACCTCTTACTATTACATTTAATCATTTTCTTTTCATTTTATAAAACATAAAACACACACACACCAACTATTTTCTATCCATTTTCTCTCAAAACTCTCTCAAGAACTTCATCATTTCCAGTGATTTCCAGCCATAAAGACCCATCATTCAACCATCTAAAAACGTTTAAACATCAAGGGAAACAAGAAGGGTCAAGTCTATTTCGATTTCAAAGCTTTTTCCCCGATTTTGGAGCTCTAGATCCTCCTACACCATCATCTAAGCATTTTCATCCGGTAGAAATCTTCCTTTTTACTTATATTATCAATCTAACTCATTGCATGTATGATCAAAACCATAAAAACAAGTTTTGATGAAGTTTTATAACCATTTTTATACAAAAACGGGATTTTAATAAATGATGGTTAAATCTTTGTCTTTGTGGTTAAAAGTTGCTTATAAACTGATATAATGGTGATTAATAAGGTTTATACCGATTGCATGTCAAGATCTATCACTTACATAAACAATTTTGCAAGAAAAACTCAAAAAGGGGAAGAACAGCAGGGGAGGTGCTGCGCACCTATGTCCAGGTGCTTAGCACCGACCTGCTGTCCTTCCCAAAAATGTCGTTTTGGTCGTTTAAAAACTTGGTTACGCATTCTGACTTTTGAGACTTGACATTTGGGGCTGAGTTTTGTAAAAATGAACATATTGGTGACTTATATTGGACTTAATTGACTAAGATAAACATGTTTGAAAACGTTATGTATGTATATGTGTTTTGTAAGCGGGAAAGTGGTTAATATTTTTGGACATAGAATTTGGGCGCGGAAGCGCTGCCCAAATTTCATTAGGAAATATAAAACACTTTGGCAAACAAAACATATTCAACATAACAACGATAACATCAACTTTGGACTTTTTGACTAAAACAAAACGTTAACCGTTTCGGACAATATTGGACAAAATGGACTTTGACACTTAAAGTTTGACTAAAATTTACTTATATTACATAATATAACACAAATTTCATTTATTATATATTAGGTATAATAACTTAATATAATAATAACACTTGAACAAATCTTGGTATCCTTAGGCATTCGGTGATTCCCGGCTCTTATTTCCGACCATTCTTCCAAGTTCTTATCTTCGCAACCCGTGAGTTACACCCCTCTCTACTCTTACATTTTAAGTACTCTTTTTGGGGGAAACATGAGATCAAACCTTTTGTGAACTTGTACGACTATTTTGACTTTTGAACTTATTGAACTATTTTGACTTTGAAACTTATTGAACTATTTTAACTTTGAAACTTATTGAACTATTTTGATTTTGAAACTTATTGAACTGTTTTGACTTTTGCACTTATAAACTATTTGACTTTTGAAACGTACTTGGACTTATTTTGAACTTATTTTGGAACGTACTTTGACTTATTTTGAACTTATTTTGGAACGTACTTTGACTTATTTTGAACTTATTTTGGAACGTACTTTGACTTATTTTGAACTTATTTTGGAACGTACTTTGACTTATTTTGAACTTATTTTGGAACGTACTTAGACTTATTTTGAACGACTATTTGAACTCTTATGCGTAAAATATTTTACTTTACTTGGACTTATTGGCTCGCTCTCTTTTGACTAAACTAATCATTGATGCTTGTATACGTACCAACCCTTGATGGAACTATAACACGATCTTAAGTGATGGACGTACGACTCTCTCTATTTTAAAAACAAAATTTACTTAGTGCCCGACTATTTTTAGACTTAGACTTACACACTATTAACTACTTAGCCGTATAGTAATTATGGGTATCGATACTTAGGAAAGAACCGTTCCTTGCTTAGATGGCAGTCTAAGTACATATTACTAAGTACTGATTAACTTCCCGTTTGAGAGGCGGGAAGTTGGGGCCGACACGGTTGGATAATCGGATTAGTGTGAACACTTAAGTTATAGATGCCAAGCGGTTGATACAAGAAATCTAATTAGTTACTTATACGCATAAATTTACGAATTTTTAGCGATTTGCTCCGCTACCATGAATTGACTAAATTTGACTCTACTTGGTCTTTTCTAACTTTTGGGCATCGATTCGCCCGTTACTTGAACTTTGAAAGTATATAAATTTTAAGCGACTTTTCTCCGCTAACCTCCTTTTTGGAAACCTCTTTACTTTTATATACTTATCTTGAACCTTTATGAACTTTGAACTTGACCCGGACTTTTACGAACGTTAAACTCTTGACTTGAACTTTTACGACAGTATATAAACTATCTTTAAGCGATTGCTTATCCGCTTACTTCTTTTGAAAACTTTGTACTTATATATATTTATATACTCGTCAAACTTTTATCGGAACTTTTGGTCAACTTATAAACTGTAACTCACTCACTACGTTTTCGTAGTTGACACTTTATCTCATGTTTCAGGAACTAAGCATAAGTTATGAAGTGCATTCCTCAGGCGGGTCAAGCTAGTTATGTGAAGAGTAATACGGGAAAAGACCTTTGATACTTGGGAATTTTTATTAAAATACTTTAATATGTATTTGTCGTTTTAGACTTACGGATCTTGGTTGTATCTTTCGAACATGGTTACCTTTTTAACGTCAATTTAAATGACTTGAACCGTTGACTTTTGGTATAACTCGTGAAATGATTCTTTGCTCTTCACATTCCGTGTTTCCGCTTTAGCGGGGTGTGACAGACTTGGTATCAGAGCACGGGTTATAGTGAAAACGGTTTTCAAAATTTTTCAAAAAGTTTTCGAAACCAAAACTATAACCAAGGCCTTTCAGAAAAATCATTTTCGGGTTCAAACTTTAGTACATTATTTTCCGCAATTGCATGATTATCTTTTTCAACTATGCGTGACTTGATCAACCATCCATAGTTCAAAATGAATTATGCAAGAACGGAAAAGGAATTGCTATCGTTAACGGTTTTTGGGTCGAAAAATTCCCGGTCTTATCAATTCCCGATTCTCACATAACTGACCCGTGCATGCAGTTTACTTACGTTTTTCCTATTTTAGTTTCCCCCATACTTGTGTAACTCGACATCCGCAGATTCGTCACGTCTTAGTCGTCCCGTTCGCGATCACCTTTTCGATCTCAGTCACGATTCCCACCCGAGCCGTTTCCCCATCGCGCGAACCTTCAAAGTGCCACACGGCCTCCGAGAGTCAACGTCACCAGACGACCGACCCGACGGAGGATACGTTGATGGCGAGCAGCAGCAGTAGCGGACCCAGCCCGAGGACTATACTACCACCCCCTCCACCAGCGCCCGCTACAGCATCGCCGCCGTTCTAAAGGCCTCACCCTAGATTGACCGCGCATATGCAAATCATCCACCCTGGCCGTCTGCCGGATCGGATGGCCGGACAACAGTCTTATCCGTCTCAACCCGCTCCTCTCCATATACCGACCATGGATTGGTACTATTGGGAACGCCAGTTCCTAGAGGAGAGACGACGTGCCCAGGAGGTCGGACCCTCCCGACCTGCGATGCCACCTACCCTTCAGCCTCCCCCGCCGGCCGCATTCTTCCACTTCCACCGAGAGGTTCGGGGACTTGCAAAGGAGACCCAGTAGCAAGGGCTCCTCAACAGCGAAGTCACCAATGCTGCGCATCAGTTGTCCGAGCAGTCGTTGCGAATCATCGCATCGACCCGAGCCACGACACGAACTGTGCAACGTCTCGTTGGGACGTGTTTGATCATGGGGACTCTGTTGACGGTTATTGTCGCCAAGATGTTCCTAGGAAGTCGTCATTAATCAGATTTCCCTTGTAATTGTACCAAAGGCTCGAGTTGTAACTTTCCCGTGAACACCACCCAAGGCCATTCTCATTTCTGTTTCCTTGTATCGTACTCGTACTCTCTCTTCCTTATTCCGAACTATGTACTTGACTCCTTAGTATTATTATTAATGGAAATTCTCTACCTTTATCGTCTATACTCGCCGTTCTCGTGTGAACCCTGACATCGTCGTTGAACCATTCTATTGTTATCGCTTGAATCACCATCGTGCATGTACTAATTATCCGTTCATATTACTCCTGTGTATTGGTCACTATTAACCCTTGAGCTAAATTCTTATCACAAATTCCTATTCGTACACCCTAAACTAATTCCTTCTTTCCATTGTGGAACCATGCCTCCCAAGAGAAGCCGCGTTGACCTTATGGCTGAGCAGATAACTGCGCAGTTCAAAGCGGCACTCCCAAGCACGGTCGCCCAGATCATCGATGGGATCAACAACGGAATTTTCGGGGACGACAACCCCAACGTCGACTACCCGGAGTACAACCCTGACCATAACCTCCCCTTCTTCCCAGCCACCATCGAGCGAGAAGAAGGTGAACACCTCAGAAACAATAAACCCCTTCTCCCTCCTGTACCAACCCAATAGGACGAGGACGAAGACCTTGGAACCAACAACCTCCCTTTCCCTCCAACCCGCATCCAGCGAAGGGGGAAACATGAAAAGGAAGGTTCATCATTTGCCCACAAGGAGAAACAGTAACAAGCAACCAACACCTCCGTGGGACTTGCCCCATAACGCTTACTACAAAAACTTTCTGTACTCTCGCAATCACAGCCACGGAGGCACGTCCGGACCCCAATGCAGTTACGTGTACGTTTCCCTATCAACTTCCATCCTTCTTCCGTGCTATTCGATACAGGAGCTGAAAGAAGCTCTGTCTCCTTAGAATTTAGACCCCTCATTTACCTGGGATCTAAAGTTCTTAAGGGTAGCTCACTATCGAATATGCTAACGGTCAAGAGTCCGAAGCTATGAATACAATCTTAGGATGTTCACCATGCTTACCCGACAAAATTTTCCCCATCGATCTCACTCCTATCAAACTGGAAAGCTTAGACGTTATCATCAAAATGGACTGGTCATCTCATTTTCGAGCTAGGACCGTTTGTTTCGGCAAACTCGTCTGTATCCCCCTTTTCAGGGAGTAAAACTCTCGTCGTCCAGGAGGACAAACCTGGATGACGACTCCGCAACTTGTCTTCCTTAAAAATATGCAAGTACCTCGAAAAGGACCACGACGCACCCCTCGCCCATGTCGCCAGACGTAAACCTAAGGAAAACCGAGTCCAAGACATTCCTGTAGTCAGGGACCACCCAGAGTCTTTCCTGAGGATTTTCCTGGGCTACCGCCGCATTGACAAGTTGAAATTCCGTATAAGACTTCGTTCCTGGCACAACACCGGTCGCCAAGACACCATGTCGTCTGGCACCACTCGAAATGCAAAAGCTGCCAAAGCAGCTGCAGGAACTTCTAAACCATGACTCTGTCCGCTCAAGTTCGCCCCCTGGGGAGCCCCGAATTTCCCCTATCAAAAAGAAAGACGGATTCCTCCGCCTGTACACCCATTATAGTGAACCTAACGAGCTGACCGACAAGAACCGATAATCACCCCCGAGGATCGACGACCTATTCGAATAGTTGCTGGAAGCAAATTGCATCTCAAAGGTAGACCTCCGCCCAGATTATCACCAGGTTCGTGTTAGTAAAGCCGACATTCCTAAGACCGCATTCGAACTCGATACGGACATTATGAATTTCCGTCATGCCATTTGGCCTAGCCAACACACCAACAGTATTCATGGACCTAATGAACAGAGTGTGTAGGCCATACTTGGACAGATTCGTAATCGTATTCATAAACGACTTTCTCATACACTCCAGGAACAAGGAAGATCATGTGAAACACCTTAAGCTCATTCTAGAACTCCCCTGAAGTCGGAAATCGTACGCCAAATTCTCAAAGCGTAAAGTTGGGCTCCGAGAAGTACATTTCCCTGATTATGTTATCAACCATGAAGGAATTCGGACCCAGACCAGACGTAACCCACTGCATCAATGGCCGAGCCTGAAATCCAGAATCCGAGAATCTTCGTGAACTCCTTTTGACAAGGGCCACCGATCTCGATATTCCATCCACCCGGAATCCGACGTGTGTACGAGGATCCCCGAGAATATTGATGGCGGCCAGTCATGAAAAAGGGATACCGCCTTGCACATAACCAAGTGCCTCACTCACTCCAAGGTCAAGGTGAAATATCAAAACCCCTCTCCTCATCACCGCCGATAAGGATAGTCGATCTGCGCCCCGTCCTCTTTGGAATGCCCTCCAGAGAATCGCTAGGGACGCAACTAGACCTCATCACCGCATACCACCCTCCGACCGATGGTCAGAGCTAAAGGACGATCCAAACGCTTGATGAAATGCTGAGAGCGCGTGTAGTTGCCTTCATAGGAAGCTGAGATACTCACCTCTCCTGAGTTCACCTATGACAACGACCTTCATGCCAGCATCCAGAGCGAACCTTTCAATAACTATTTGGACGCGAGTGTCGGTCACCGCCCTGTTGGCTAGAAGCTAACGATTGACGACTTGCAAGGTCCGACGCCTCCCTTCATCCGTGGAAGGCTGGAAGCATCCCGTACCCGTCAGAAAAGCTACGTAACCAACCAGAAGAAAACCCCCGAGTCCCAAGATGGCGATAGAGTACCTCCCAAGGTATCGCCATGGGAAAGGGATATCCTGCTTCTTGAGACGCGGCAGACTGAGCCCTAGGTACGCCAGTCCAAACTAAGTCTTAGGACGCATTAGTCCGACTGCTCATCGCCTACAACTCCACCAGATTTTCCTTCAAACGTCCATATATATTTCCATGTCTCACCCTCGAAAGGCATCTATCTGATGAGACCATCGTCAACCCCCTCGACAAGGTCGAAATCGATGCTGAACTCAAACTCTTTGATGAACCGCTTAAGGTCGTTGACCGAGAGGTCAAACAACCCAGACAAGTCTTTCATCCATCATCAAGTTTCAGTGGAGATTCTCGACGTGGTCACGATCTCACATGGGAACGTGAGGACCAAATCCGTCAGATATATCCACTTCGGTTCCAGAACATTCCTCCATGATGGTACGAACTAAATTTCGGGACGAAATTTCTTTCAACCCGGGGAGAATGTGACAACCGTCAAATTCTAGGTGCAATTTATGCTCTATGTCTCTCTTATTGTCTGCCGTTACTTTTAACTGATCAATAACCGGATACGCGACAGTGTCGGAATCGCTCCCGGAATCAATTTATATAAGTCCTAATACCAAGAAAACATCTATTGAACTTTCCTAAGTTCATAACTAATCATAATTAAGAACTTTCAATTAACAAAAAGGTCCAACGAAGCAATAACGTAAAAACGAAAAATCAGAAAATGCTGAATTTAGGCCCGGTGCGCAGCACCTGCTGCTTAGGTGCGCAGCACCTAGTGCCAGAATTCAAAAAATTTATATTTTTAGTCCTTATCTCGATTTACACAACTTTCCATCAACTCCCAACTCGAGTTCTGACTTAATTGCAGTATTTTCCACTGCCCCAAGACCTCTTACTATTACATTTAATCATTTTCTTTTCATTTTATAAAACATAAAACACACACACACCAACTATTTTCTATCCATTTTCTCTCAAAACTCTCTCAAGAACTTCATCATTTCCAGTGATTTCCAGCCATAAAGACCCATCATTCAACCATCTAAAAACGTTTAAACATCAAGGGAAACAAGAAGGGTCAAGTCTATTTCGATTTCAAAGCTTTTTCCCCGATTTTGGAGCTCTAGATCCTCCTACACCATCATCTAAGCATTTTCATCCGGTAGAAATCTTCCTTTTTACTTATATTATCAATCTAACTCATTGCATGTATGATCAAAACCATAAAAACAAGTTTTGATGAAGTTTTATAACCATTTTTATACAAAAACGGGATTTTAATAAATGATGGTTAAATCTTTGTTTTTGTGGTTAAAAGTTGCTTATAAACTGATATAATGGTGATTAATAAGGTTTATACCGATTGCATGTCAAGATCTATCACTTACATAAACGATTTTGCAAGAAAAACTCAAAAAGGGGAAGAACAGCAGGGGAGGTGCTGCGCACCTATGTCCAGGTGCTTAGCACCGACCTGCTGTCCTTCCCAAAAATGTCGTTTTGGTCGTTTAAAAACTTGGTTACGCATTCTGACTTTTGAGACTTGACATTTGGGGCTGAGTTTTGTAAAAATGAACATATTGGTGACTTATATATTAGGTATAATAACTTAATATAATAATAACACTTGAACAAATCTTGGTATCCTTAGGCATTCGGTGATTCCCGGCTCTTATTTCCGACCATTCTTCCAAGTTCTTATCTTCGCAACCCGTGAGTTACACCCCTCTCTACTCTTACATTTTAAGTACTCTTTTTGGGGGAAACATGTGATCAAACCTTTTGTGAACTTGTACGACTATTTTGACTTTTGAACTTATTGAACTATTTTGACTTTGAAACTTATTGAACTATTTTGACTTTGAAACTTATTGAACTATTTTGACTTTGAAACTTATTGAACTGTTTTGACTTTTGCACTTATAAACTATTTGACTTTTGAAACGTACTTGGACTTATTTTGAACTTATTTTGGAACGTACTTTGACTTATTTTGAACTTATTTTGGAACGTACTTTGACTTATTTTGAACTTATTTTGGAACGTACTTTGACTTATTTTGAACTTATTTTGGAACGTACTTAGACTTATTTTGAACGACTATTTGAACTCTTATGCGTAAAATATTTTACTTTACTTGGACTTATTGGCTCGCTCTCTTTTGACTAAACTAATCATTGATGCTTGTATACGTACCAACCCTTGATGGAACTATAACACGATCTTAAGTGATGGACGTACGACTCTCTCTATTTTAAAAACAAAATTTACTTAGTGCCCGACTATTTTTAGACTTAGACTTACACACTATTAACTACTTAGTCGTATAGTAATTATGGGTATCGATACTTAGGAAAGAACCGTTCCTTGCTTAGATGGCAGTCTAAGTACATATTACTAAGTACTGATTAACTTCCCGTTTGAGAGGCGGGAAGTTGGGGCCGACACGGTTGGATAATCGGATTAGTGTGAACACTTAAGTTATAGATGCCAAGCGGTTGATACAAGAAATCTAATTAGTTACTTATACGCATAAATTTACGAATTTTTAGCGATTTGCTCCGCTACCATGAATTGACTAAATTTGACTCTACTTGGTCTTTTCTAACTTTTGGGCATCGATTCGCCCGTTACTTGAACTTTGAAAGTATATAAATTTTAAGCGACTTTTCTCCGCTAACCTCCTTTTTGGAAACCTCTTTACTTTTATATACTTATCTTGAACCTTTATGAACTTTGAACTTGACCCGGACTTTTACGAACGTTAAACTCTTGACTTGAACTTTTACGACAGTATATAAACTATCTTTAAGCGATTGCTTATCCGCTTACTTCTTTTGAAAACTTTGTACTTATATATATTTATATACTCGTCAAACTTTTATCGGAACTTTTGGTCAACTTATAAACTGTAACTCACTCACTACGTTTTCGTAGTTGACACTTTATCTCATGTTTGAGGAACTAAGCATAAGTTATGAAGTGCAATGCTCAGGCGGGTCAAGCTAGTTATGTGAAGAGTAATACGGGAAAAGACCTTTGATACTTGGGAATTTTTATTAAAATACTTTAATATGTATTTGTCGTTTTAGACTTACGGATCTTGGTTGTATCTTTCGAACATGGTTACCTTTTTAACGTCAATTTAAATGACTTGAACCGTTGACTTTTGGTATAACTCGTGAAATGATTCTTTGCTCTTCACATTCCGTGTTTCCGCTTTAGCGGGGTGTGACATTAAGCGGGAAAGTGTACGAAATTTGGACGAATGAATTATAGCGCGGAAGCGCTGCCCGATTTTCATTAGACCTTAACATAACTTCTTAAACTAAAGCATTTTCGTTGACTAACGATGCTATGAACTCATAAACAATAAGACTCACTCGATAACTTGGTATAACTATAGGATTTCCTTGATTCCGAAGCATTCCGACCGCGTTTCACACTCGTCTCGTACTCTTCGCAATCAGTGAGTTACAACCCCACTATGTTTTTACTATTTTAATTACTTATTTGGGGGAAACATAAGATTGTATGTTTATGTGACTTTTTGAAACTATTTGAAACTCGTGAAACCTTGAAACTTTTGAAATTTATGAAACTTGGAAACTTTGGATACTCGTGAAACCTTGAAACTTTTGAAACTTATGAAACTTGGAAACTTTGGATACTCGTGAAACCTTGAAACTTTTGAAACTTGGAAACTTTGGATACTCGTGAAACTTTGAAACCTTTGAAACATGTGAAACTTGGAAACCTTGGAAACTTGTGAAACTTGTGAAACTATTATGCGTAAAATTGTGTTAATGCCCCCTAAATTGGCTAAACTAAATTTAGGCTACTTGTAGGAAAACCAATCCTTGATGAAAATATAAATTCCGTAAGTGCTTACTACTATTTTTAGAAACAGAGTTCAAATTGCCCCGTTTTTGGTTCGAAACTTTATACACTATTAGCAATAGCCGTTAGTATTATGGGTATCGATACTTAGGAGAGGTCACTCCTTTCTCAGGGTTCGCGACCCAAGCACATATTACTAAGATTCAGGTGGAAACTCAATGAAACATTTTGGGGCTAGATCTGACCAGACAATCGGTTTAGTGTAGACTTACTTTTATATTATGCCAAGTGATTGATACAAGTTACTAATTTAGTTAAGCACATATTACTTACGCATATACTTTATTTTAACGTTTGATTCTGCTACAACTTTTATGGTACGAGTTCTACTTTACTTGCGTACGTTCGAAACTTTTACAAATATATATGTTTTAGCGCCGTTCCGCTTTCTTTTCATTTATGATACTTTTTACATATATATTTTCACACTTGGAAACTTTTATCGAGAAACTCAAAACTGTAACTCACTCACTACTTTATGTAGTTGACACTTTATCTTATGTTTCAGGAAACCAAATGTAAGGAAACTAAGTGCATACCATGGATGGGTCAGGCATGTCACGTGAATTCAAGAGTTGGGAAAAGACCTATTTTATTAATTGGGAATTTTGTTAAACAATTAATCATGTATTTTGTTATGTGATACGTTAAATGCTTGGTTATTTTCAAACTTGTAAACTCTTATTTCCTATCGTAATGACTTGAAACCGAATGTTTAATTATAACTCGTGTAATGATATCGTTGCTCTTCGCATCCCGTGTTTCCGATTTAGCGGGGTGTGACAGACTTGGTATCAGAGCACAGGTTATAGTGAAAAACGGTTTTAAGAATTTTTCAAAATTTTTGGAACCACATCCCGAAGACGTTCAGTTTAATCTCAAGGTAATTAGTTATACCGAGTATGAATTTTGTTTATGCAAAAAAATCTGAAATTATTTTAACAGTAACTTTTTCTTGCTAGCTTAAGTGTTGCCGCAAATGTGACAACCGTCTTATTTCAGATGAAATTCGCATTCTCTATCTTGGACCCAACTCTAAATTCATCTTATTATTACTTGTCTCGTAAACTCGAGTGTGCAGAATCGAACTCGGAATCACATAAATGAATCCTAATACCAAGTAAATACTTAGTGAACTTGTCTAAGTATTTACTTGGTATTAGGATTCATTTATGTGATTCCGAGTTCGATTCTGCACACTCAGAGTTTACGAGACAGGTAATAATAAGATGAATTTAGAGTTGGGTCAAAGATAGAGAATGCGAATTTCATCTGAAATAAGACGGTTGTCACATTTGCGGTGTTGCAGTTGCAACACTTAAGCTAGCAAGAAAAAGTTACTGTTAAAATAATTTCAGATTTTTTTGCATAAACAAAATTCATACTCGGTATAACTAATTACCTTGAGATTAAACTGAACGTCTTCGGGATGTGTGGCCTCCAAAAATTTTGAAAAATTCTTAAAACCGTTTTTCACTATAACCTGTGCTCTGATACCCCGCTAAATCGGAAACACGGGATGCGAAGAGCACGATATCATTACACGAGTTATAATTAAACATTCGGTTTCAAGTCATTACGATAGGAAATAAGAGTTTACCAAGTTTGAAAATAACCAAGCATTTAACGTATCACATAACAAAATACATGATTAATTGTTTAACAAAATTCCCCAATTAATAAAATAGGTCTTTTCCCAACTCTTGAATTCACGTGACATGCCTGACCCATCCATGGTATGCACTTAGTTTCCTTACATTTGGTTTCCTGAAACATAAGATAAAGTGTCAACTACATAAAGTAGTGAGTGAGTTACAGTTTTGAGTTTCTCGATAAAAGTTTCCAAGTGTGAAATATATATGTAAAAAGTATCATAAATGAAAAGAAAGCGGAACGGCGCTAAAAACATATATATTTGTAAAAGTTTTCGAACGTACGCAAGTAAAGTAGAACTCGTACCATAAAAGTTGGTAGCAGAATCAAACGTTAAAATAAAGTTAAGTAATATGTGCTTAACTAAATTAGTAACTTGTATCAATCACTTGGCATAATATAAAAGTAAGTCTACACTAAACCGATTGTCTGGTTCAGATCTAGCCCCAAAATGTTTCATTGAGTTTCCACCTGAATCTTAGTAATATGTGCTTGGGTCGCGAACCCTGAGAAAGGAGTGACCTCTCCTAAGTATCGATACCCATAATACTAACGCTATTGCTAATAGTGTATAAAGTTTCGAACCAAAACGGGGCAATTTGAACTCTGTTTCTAAAAATAGTAGTAAGCACTACGGAATTTATATTTTCATCAAGGATTGGTTTTCCTACAAGTAGCCTAAATTTAGTTTAGCCAATTTAGGGGCATTAAACACAATTTTACGCATAAGAGTTTCACAAGTTTCACAAGTTTCCAAGGTTGTCCAAGTTTCACATGTTTCAAAGGTTTCAAAGTTTCACGGTATCCAAAGTTTCCAAGTTTCAAAAGTTTCAAGGTTTCACGAGAAGTTTCATAAGTTGCAAAAGTTTCAAGGTTTCACGAGTATCCAAAGTTTCCAAGTTTCATAAATTTCAAAAGTTCAAGGTTTCACGAGTTTCAAATAGTTTCAAAAAGTCACATAAACATACAATCTTATGTTTCCCCCAAATAAGTAATTAAAATAGTAAAAAACATAGTGGGGTTGTAACTCACTGAATTGCGAAGAGTACGAGACGATTGTGAAAACGCGGTCGGAATGCTTCGGAATCAAGGAAATCCTATAGTTATACCAAGTTATCGAGTGAGTCTTATTGTTTATGAGTTCATAGCATCGTTAGTCAACGAAAATGCTTTAGTTTAAGAAGTTATGTTAAGGTCTAATGAAAATCGGGCAGCGCTTCCGCGCTATAATTCATTCGTCCAAATTTCGTACACTTTCCCGCTTAATGTCACACCCCGCTAAAGCGGAAACACGGAATGTGAGAGCAAAGAATCATTTCACGAGGTATACCAAAGTCAACGGTTCTGACGTTAAAAAGGTAACCATGTTCGAAAGATACAACCAAGATCCGTAAGTCCTAAAACGACAAATACATATTAAAGTATTTTAATAAAAATTCCCAAGTATCAAAGGGCCTTTTCCCGTATTACTCTTCACATAACTAGCTTGACGCCGCCTGAGCCAGTGGCACTTCATAACTTATGCTTAGTTCCTCAAACATGAGATAAAGGGTCAACTACGAAAAACGTAGTGAGTGATTACAGTTTATAATTGACCAAAAGTTCCGATAAAAGTTTGACGAGTATATAAATATATATAAGTACAAAGTTTTCAAAAGAAGTAAGCGGATAACATCGCTTAAAGATAGTTTATATACGGTCGTAAAAGTTCAAGTCAAGAGTTTAACGTTCGTAAAAGTCCGGGTCAAGTTCAAAGTTCATAAAGGGTCAAGATAAGTATATAAAAGTAAAGAGGTTTCCAAAAAGGAGGTTAGGGCGGAGAAAAGTCGCTTAAAATTTATATACTTCAAAGTTCAAGTAACGGGCGAATCGATGCCCAAAAGTTAGAAAAGACCAAGTAGAGTCAAATTTAGTCAATTCATGGTAGCGGAGCTAATCGCTAAAAATTCGTAAATTTATGCGTATAAGTAACTAATTAGATTTCTTGTATCAACCATTTGGCATCTATAACTTAAGTGTTCACACTAATCCGATTATCCAACCGTGTCGGCCCCAACTTCCCGCCTCTCAAACGGGAAGTTAATCATACTTAGTAATATGTACTTAGACTGCCATCTAAGCAAGGAACGGTTCTTTCCTAAGTATCGATACCCATAATTTACTATACGACTAAGTAGTTAATAGTGTGTAAGTCTAAGTCTAAAATAGTCGGGCACTAAGTAAATTTTGGTTTTAAAATAGAGAGAGTCCGTACGTCCATCACTTAAGATCGTGTTATAGTTCATCAAGGGTTGGTACGTATACAAGCATCAATGATTAGTTTAGTCAAAAGAGAGCGGCCAATAATTTTTACGCATAAGAGTTCAAATAGTCGTTCAAAATAAGTCTAAGTACGTTCCAAAATAAGTTCAAAATAAGTCAAAGTACGTTCCAAAATAAGTTCAAAATAAGTCAAAGTACTTCCAAAATAAGTTCAAAATAAGTCAAAGTACGTTCCAAAATAAGTCAAAATAAGTCCAAGTACGTTTCAAAGTCAATAGTTTATAAGTGCAAAAGTCAAACAGTTCAATAAGTTCAAAGTCAAAATAGTTCAATAAGTTTCAAAGTCAAAATAGTTTCAATAAGTTTCAAAGTCAAAATAGTTCAATAAGTTCAAAAGTCAAAAATAGTCGTACAAGTTCACAAAAGGTTTGATCACATGTTTCCCCCAAAAAGAGTACTTAAAATGTAAGAGTAGAGAGGGGTGTAACTCACGGGTTGCGAAGATAAGAACTTGGAAGAATGGTCGGAAATAAGAGCCGGGAATCACCGAATGCCTAAGGATACCAAGATTTGTTCAAGTGTTATATATTAAGTTATTATACCTAATATATAAGTCACCAATATGTTCATTTTTACAAAACTCAGCCCCAAATGTCAAGTCTCAAAAGTCAGAATGCGTAACCAAGTTTTTAAACGACCAAAACGACATTTTTGGGAAGGACAAGCAGTCGGTGCTAAGCACCTGGACATAGGTGCGCAGCACCTCCCCTGCTGTTCTTCCCCTTTTTGAGTTTTTCTTGCAAAATCGTTTATGTAAGTGATAGATCTTGACATGCAATCGGTATAAACCTTATTAATCACCATTATATCAGTTTATAAGCAACTTTAACCACAAAAAACAAAGATTTAACCATCATTTATTAAAATCCCGTTTTTGTATAAAAATGGTTATAAAACTTCATCAAAACTTGTTTTTATGGTTTGATCATACATGCAATGAGTTAGATTGATATATAAGTAAAAAGGAAGATTTCTACCGGATGAAATGCTTAGATGATGGTGTAGGAGGATCTAGAGCTCCAAAAAGCTTTGAAATCGAATAGACTTGACCCTTCTTGTTCCCTTGATGTTTAAACGTTTTTAGATGGTTGAATGATGGGTCTTTATGGCTGGAAATCACTGGAAATGATGAAGTTCTTGAGAGAGTTTTGAGAGAAAATGGATAGAAAATAGTTGGTGTGTGTGTGTTTTATGTTTTATAAAATGAAAAGAAAATGATTAAATGTAATAGTAAGAGGTCTTGGGGCAGTGGAAAATACTGCAATTAAGTCAGAACTCGAGTTGGGAGTTGATGGAAAGTTGTGTAAATCGAGATATGACTAAAAATATAAATTTTTTGAATTCTGGCACTAGGTGCTGCGCACCTAAGCACAGGTGCTGCGCACCGGCCTAAATTCAGCATTTTCTGATTTTTCTTTTTTACGTTATTGCTTCGTTGGACCTTTTTGTTAATTGAAAGTTCTTAATTATGATTAGTTATGAACTTAGGAAAGTTCAATAGATGTTTTCTTGGTATTAGGACTTATTGATTCCGGGAGCGATTCCGACCTGTCGCGTATCCGGTTATTGATCAGTTAAAAGTAACGGCAGACAATAAGAGAGCCATAGAGCATAAATGTGCACCTAGAATTTGACGGTTGTCACATTCTCCCCGGGTTGAGAAGAATTTCGTCCCGAAATTTAGTTCGTACCATCATGAGGAATGTTCTGGAACCGAAGTGGATATTCTGACGGAGTTTGGTCCTCACGTCCCATGTGAGATCGTGACCACGTCGAGAATCTCCACTGAACTTGATGATGGATGAAAGACTTGTCTGGGTTGTTTGACCTCTCGTCAACGACCTTAAGCGGTTCATCAAAGAGTTTGAGTTCAGCATCGATTTCGACCTTGTCGAGGGGGGTTGACGATGGTCTCATCAGATAGATGCCTTTCGAGGGTGAGACATGGAAATAGATATGGACGTTTGAAGGGAAAATCTGGTGGAGTTGTAGGCGATGAGCAGTCGACTAATCGTCCTAAGACTTGACTGGCTTACCTAGGGCTCAGTCCTGCCGCGTCTCAAGAAGCAGGATATCCCTTTCCCATGGCGATACCTTGGGAGGTACTCTATCGCCATCTTGGGACTCGGGGGTTTTCTTCTGGTTGGTTACGTAGCTTTTCTGACGGGTACGGATGCTTCCAGCCTTCCACGGATGAAGGGAGGCTCGGGACCTTGCAAGTCGTCAATCGTTAGCTTCTAGCCAACAGGGCGGGTGCCGACACTCGCGTCCAAATAGTTATTGAAAGGTTCGCTCTGGATGCTGGCATGAAGGTCGTTGTCATAGGGTGAACTCAGGAGAGGTGAGTATCCAGCTATCCATGAAGGCACTACACGCTCTCTCAGCATTTCATCAAGCTTTGGATCGTCCTTTAGCTCTGACCATCGTTCGGAGGGTGGTATGCGGTGATGGGTCTAGGGTTGCGTCCCTAGCGATTCTCGGGAGGGACATTCCAAAGAGGACGGGGCCAAGATCGACTATCCTATTCGGCGGTGATGAGGAGAGGGGTTTTGATATTTCACCTTGACCTTGAGTGAGTGAGGCACTTGGTTATTGCAGGAGGTATCCCTGTTTCATGATGGCCGCCATCATATTCTCGGGATCCTCGTACACACGTCGGATTCCGGGTGGATGGAATATCGAGATCGGTGGCCCTTGTCAAAAAGGAGTTCACGAAGATTCCTCGGATTCTGGATTTCAGGCTCGGCCATTGATGCAGTGGGTTACGTCTGGTCTGGGTTCCGAATTCCTTCATGGTTGATAACATAATCAGGGAAATGTAACTTCTCGGAGCCCAACTTTTACGCTTTGAGAATTTGGCGTACGTTTCCGACTTCAGGGGAGTTCTAGAATGAGCTTAAGGTGTTCACATGATCTTCCTTGTTCCTGGAGTGTATGAGAAAGTCGTTTATGAATACGATTACGAATCTGTCCAAGTATGGCCTACACACTCTGTTCATTAGGTCCATGAATACTGTTGGTGTGTAATGGCATGACGGAAATTCATAATGTCCGTATCGAGTTCGAATGCTGTCTTAGGAATGTCGGCTTTACTAACACGAGACCTGGTTGATAATCTGGGCGGAGGTCTACCTTTGAAGATGCAATTTGGCTTCCAGCAACTATTCCGAATAGGTCGTCGATCCTCGGGTTGATTATCGTTCTTGTCGGTCCAGCTCGTTTAGTTCACTATAATGGGTGTACAGGCGGAGGAATCCGTCTTTCTTTTGATAGGGGAAATTCGGGGCTCCCAGGGGGCGACTTGAGCGGACAGAGTCATGGTTTAGAAGTTCCTGCAGCTGCTTTGGCACTTTTG
>CAJVGC010000059.1:0-20654 GCA_910822075.1 Senecio squalidus
AAGAATTCCAGATTCCAGAGCACTTGGTTATTATAACTTCACCAAGAGTTGGAGATTTGTACGTGCTCGATATGTCGAAGACTACTGTGAATTCGACTGAACATCAAGCTTTTGTCTCGAAAGCTACTGAACGTGAATCGATATTGTGGCACAAACGCATGGGACACCTTAGTTTGAGAAAGATGAATCATCTGATGCACAAGAATTTGGTTATGGGAGTAAATGTGAAAGGCTTTCAGTTGCCGGAAGTCTGTATTTCATGCAAAAAGGGAAAGCAATACAAAAAGTCTCACAAAGCGAAGAAGTTTCACACCATCGACACTCCACTTGAACTTCTACATATGGATCTTTTTGGCCCTATCAAATATTCGAGTGTTGCAGGGGATAAATATTCTTTAGTGGTGACTAATGATTACTCTCGATTCTCTTGGGTCATGTTTTTACGGGAGAAATCTGAAACATTCGAGAATATCAAGCTGTTAGTTACAACGTTGGAAACACTGTACAAATTGAAAGTTCGACGATTTAGAACGGATAACGGTACAGAGTTTAAAAATCAGAGGATGGAAGATTTTTGCAAGGATCGAGGAATTCAACAGCAATTCAGTGTAACCTATACTCCACAAATGAACGGGGTTGCAGAAAGGAAGAACAGAACGTTGATTGAAGTAGCTAGGACTATGTTGGCTGATTCATCACTGCCAGTACGATTTGGAATGAAGCGGTAGCTAATGCATGTTACACTTTAAACCGAGTGCTAGTAGTAAAGCGTCATGAGAAAACCTGTTATGAGTTGTTGCAGAAAAGAAAGCCAAATTTGCAGTACTTGGAACCCTTTGGAGCTCCTTGTACTATGCTCAAGCGTAAATCAGAGGGAAAGTTCGATGAAAAGGCAGTAGAAGGGATATTTCTGGGATACAGCACTCCTAACAAGAGAGTTTGGAATCCAACTACTAAAGCTATTGAAGAATGGTATGAGGTGGACGTTCAGAAGTATTCTAAACCTATTCCTTCCAAAGGATATCCGTGGATGTTTGACTACGATTCGTTATTTGAGTCATTTAATCTTCCAGAGTTTTCCGATGAAGATGTTGCAAGGTATTATTCTCACAGAGAAGATTTGGAAGATCCTATTCCTCACGATCCAGTAACTCCAACAGCTGCTACTCCTCCTGGTACCCAAGATCATACTGCAGAGTCCCACGCAAATGATGATGGTTCAGAATCTTATGGCTCACTTACTGTTAATGAGCAAATTGAGAATGAAGAGGAAATTGAAAATCCTGATGTTAATAACTTGGGTCCTAATGTCGCAATTCCTCACACTCCGGCTACACGAATTGAACGTGATCACCCTGTTTCGAAAATAATAGGTGAACACTCAGCTGGAGTTCGCACCAGAAGACAAATTCAAAGCGATGTCTACATTGACCTGTTTAAATCTGGGGATGTCACCTACTGCGCACATGCATGTTTTATTTCCCAGATTGAACCGGCAAATATTGAAGAAGCTCTTTTGGATGACAACTGGATAAATTCGATGCAAGAGGAACTCCTACAATTTAAGAAGCCGGGTGTCTGGAGGCTTGTCGCTAAGCCAAAAGGTGCCAAGTCTCTTGGTTGCCGTTGGGTCCACCGTTGTAAAAGGGATGATCAGGGTATAGTTGTCAGAAACAAGTCAAGGCTAGTGGTTCAGGGTTTTCGACAAATACCTGAACTGGATTATAATGAAGTGTTTGCTCCGGTTGCGAGATTGGAGGCGATTAGAATCTTTCTCGCCTTCGCATCATATAAAAGATTCACGGTTTACCAGATGGATGTAAAGAGTGCTTTTATTTACGGGAATATTCGAGAAACAATGTATGTTAATCAACCACCAGGTTTTGTAGACCCATTACATCCTGATAAAGTGTACATTCTTGATAAAGCACTTTATGGTCTGCATCAAGCACCGCGCGCCTGGTATGAGACACTTGCAAATCATCTGATCGACAATGGCTTTCGTCGAGGTGTTATCGATTGTACGATGTTTATTAAGGAAAAAGGTGACGATATTCTGTTGGTGCAAGTGTATGTGGACGATATCATTTTTTGCTCTACCAATCAAGAATTGTGCATGGAATTTGAAGCGGTGATGACAAGCAAGTTCGAAATGAGTTCTATGGGTCCGATTAAGTTCTTTTTGGGGCTACAAGTAGATCAAACAGCAGAGGGAATCTTTATACATCAGACAAAATATGTCAACGACATTTTGAAACGGTTTGAAATGTTGGAAACGAAGCCAGCCTCTACTCCCCTATCGGTGAATCACGGGATATCACCAGAAACTACGGGGGAGCCAATTGATCAGTCTCTCTATCGCTCCATGATCGGATCTCTTATGTACCTCACCGATTCTCGTCCAGATATTATGTTTCCTGTGTGCTTGTGTTCCCGATACCAAGCAGCACCAACTGTTGTTCATCTTCAAGCAGTGAAGCGAATTATGCAATATCTGAAGGGTACTCCAGATTTAGGTCTTTGGTATTCTAATGATGACAATTTTGAGTTATCTGCTTTCAGTGATTCGGACTATGGAGGTTGCAAGAAGTATGCTAAATCAACTTCAGGAGGATGTCAGTTTCTCGGAACGCGTCTAATAACATGGCAGTGCAAGAAACAGACCGCTGTAGCATTGTCCACATGTGAGGCTGAATACGTAGCTGCGGCTAGCTGCTGTTCTCAGGTCATCTGGATTCAGCAACAACTGCGTGATTACGGTTTGTCTATCTCTACTACTCCTATTTATGTTGATAATTCTGCTGCCATAGCTATCACTAAGAATCCCGTGCACCATCCTAAAACCAAACACATAGGCGTAAAATATCATTTCATTCGTGATTGCTTTGAAAAACATTTAATTGATGTCATTTATATCGAAACAATGTTTCAAAAAGCAGATATTTTTACAAAGGCATTTGATAAGTCTAGGTTTGGGTTTTTACTACTGGAAAATGGTGTTGTCAAAAAGAGTGATGTGATAGAAGAGGTCAAGTCGGACAAGTAACCGAAATTATTTTTGTATACTACGTTAAAGTTTTTTTTATTTTATTTTATTTTCTTCTTTTTAGTTTTATAAAATTTCAAAAATACAAAAAGATTTTTATTTTTAGAATTTTAGGGGGAGAAATACTTAAAAAAAAAAAAAAAAAAAAAAAAAAAAAAAACGGGGGAAGTGAGGAAATACTGAACTAAACTGAACATGTAATTGTCAAAAGAAGATGCTGAATGTAACGTTTACACAGGTCAGTTGTAGGATATATTGGTAGGCTTATCTCAGTGAAACTTGACGAAAATAAATCATTTTAAAATGGTTGTCGCAGATATCAAATTTAATTTGAATTGTTATGGATATGTCTCAAAGACTGTCTAAATGATATCTGGAGATCCATGATCCAAGTTAAACGTAATTCCAAGTAATCACTGCTTTTTAATATCTGATCAAATCTTAAAGTCTTTTCGATACATCTTTTCATCCGCAATTCCATTTAGTTAAATTAATTGCTATTTTATTTTAGTTATTTATTTTTCTGAAATATGTTCTCACAGAACTAAAACGTCCTCTATATTTTAATTGCTTTATTAGTTTAATTATATAATTTAAGATAACGAATAAAATACACGTTCCCTGAGTTCGATCCGGACTTACTAAAATCTATATTATCGTACGATCAGGTACACTGCCTGTATTGTGTGTTAGTCTACTTTAGTAAAATCCTTTTCTAAGCTTTAAATAATTTTATGTTATAAAATACACATCATCACCACACCAACGCCGCCCCAAAACGCGACCCCCCCCTCCCAGCCATAACGACGTTATTGGGGGGGGGGGGGGGACGCGGCCTAAAACGCCATTGTTGGGAGCACTCTAAGGAATTTCAAATTTGTAAGTAAATAAAAATTTAGATTCCAACGGATTTAAATTCCGTCATAAACTTCAAACAAACATGTTATGGAAAAGGATTTCAATTCAAATCCACTCAATTTTTTCTAGATTTCGTGAAGCAAACACCCTCGCAGAATATTTTGCGTTCGGATCATTCAACCCATTTGGGTAATTCGACTCATTTGAAGATTAAACTCATTTGAGAACATAACAAAGGTCTAATTTTTAGGTCATTTTATTTTTTTAACAATGACGTCTAATAATTTTACGTTCGGTCAAAAAAGAATTAAATGTCATTCCTGAATAGTATTCCCGTATAAATTCATGTTTTCTGTAAACAAAAACTAATTTTCCTTTAACGATGCAACAACAAATTACAAATCCATTCAGACACTATGCTTTCTAATCGTTTATCGTTTTGGTTTTCAAGCCGAAAAAAATATTTTCATTCAAGACATTCAAATTCAGTCTGTTTCCATGAATCCATTAGGTAACACATACTTTCGAATGTTGTAATGAAGGATAATCAATATGGTAACAAGGTTTATTAACCTTAAAAGTATCAAATGTAATACTACTCAACTTATTGGTATTAAGACTTATCGGTGACCAATAGAAGAAGATATAAAAGATAACCATCTTTCTAGAATTATAGAGCAACACGAACCACAACATTGTCAACTAACTTTATAAAATTTAGATTATAAATCAAACATTGAAAATTTACTTCATCAAATAACGTTTAAATTTAAAAAATAATGGTTACATGAATACAAATTTTATATCAATTAATTTGAATTGCTTTTATTTTATATAGGTGTATATTTTTCATGAAATTAGTAATCGAACTAATTAAAGAAAATAAGATTTTAGTTTATATGTTATATTCATTAAGGGATATATTACTAATTATACTTTACTTAAAAATTTTAAATTTTAATAAAAAGTGAAAATGTTTTATACATTAATAAAGATAAAGATAGTTATTATTATTTATTAGTTATTATTGTAATTAAGGAAATGTCACTAATTGTAAATTGTTTTAAATGATAAATTTTGTAAAAGTTATAAAAAAGGTAGATTAGTAATTTCAATTACTTAAATTTTAGGAGTTTAAGAGTTTGAAGGAAATGATTTATAATATAGTTAAGATAGTGTAACTCTAAAAGAAAGGTCAAATCAAAAATTTGAAGAAAAAACGTAACCCTAACGAAAAGAAGTCTTAAACTAAAATTTAACAATTAATTGAAATAAAGAGGTAGATAAAAACGAAAACTAAAAATAGAAGAAAAAAGATTAAACATAAAATCGAAAAAAATAAATAAGAACGAAAAGTGAAAAAATTAAGCACATAGCTAGCCTTCTCCACTATTAATTAAAGGAATAATAATATATTTTCTTAGTTGCTAAATGTTAGTTATACAAGTATAATTGGTATTTTATGTTCACATTTTTTTTTTTTTTTTGTGTATATCGATTTTTTTTTTTTTTTCTTTTTTTCTTTTCCTTTTTGGCATAATAACATCATAAATCCCCTAAATAGCAAATTACATTAATTGATGCTTTTCTACCCAAATGACAAGAATGTATTTGTTAAAGTCTACACAAATACGTGATTTTATTACATATTGTATTTACTAGATTATTGTCCCGTGATAACGCGAAAAATAATAAAAATTAAATCATAAATTTTATGTTTATGTAGATTTTAAGCTATTATGAGAAAATAATGTTATTCCGATGTTTATAGTTATAATAACATATACACTTCATATTAGAATTATGATTTTTTTATTTTAGTGGAGATGGAATAAAAAGATAATGTAATTATGTATTGTAAGAGAATGTAAAATGAAAATAATATATGACATCATCAATCTGATCTAACGGCTGACATCAAAGAAGTAAACTTATCCGATGGATTTTATTTCGCCATTTGACATTTAAGTCCACTTTTTTTATTATATATTAAAGATATGTAGATGTTTGTTTATGCTTTTTACTGAAAATGTATCATTCATTTAACCCAACATGATAAGCTTTTAATGTATTAGGTAACCAACTTTGTTTCATATACAAAGTTGATTGATAGTTTTAAGTACGTCGTTACCAATAAAAAGAAGAAAAAAAATAATGTAACGTCGCTTATAAATATAACATGTAATTATTATTAACGTCTTATAAGATCGAGCTCATAACGAGAATTTATGAAATTATTAGTTACACGGAAATTTGTCCAAAATAACCAAAAAGTTCAGTCTTCTTCAACATATAGAAGAAGCTCCTTGTCCATTTCAAAGATGGCCATTTCTTCTTTTTTAAGATGTACTAGTGCCTCGATACCGTCACCGGAGGGAGTGTCTAACATAATAACACCATTATCATCCACATCTGGGTATCTTGTTGACACTTTTATAGGCTTTCCCCACCCGAAATCTACATTGTAAAATGGAAACCTACACAAGCTCGAACTAACAAAAGACCGACTTTGATCACCCCCTAACATTGACAATGTATTCATATAATGTTTACCTACTTCTTCAATACTTCTGAGTTCTTCAAGCTCCATTTTCACTTTCCTTAGCTCAACAATTACCTCATTCAACATGATTTCAGTTGATGTTATCTTTGCGATCACCAAAGTCATTATGTTTCCTGCTCGTGTCTCAGGATAACTTTTTACGACTTGGTTCCTCATATTTATTGTGTGTAACAAGTTAGATGGCTTTAAACACCCTGCATTTGTTGAGGCTGCACCCATTGCACATTTAAATAGTAAAGATGTCAATAACTCAACTCGAGTAGGGTTCAATGGATTTGTGCCCATGGCGTTAACTTTCGTCTTCAGCTCTTTCAGATTTTTATTAGGAAAGACAAATTTACGAGCTATAAAGTTACTTTTGGATGTGCCCTTATTCATTACATCAGGTACTTTATATATGTCATTACTCTCGGTGGAAGAAATGAAAAAAGGCTTTATTGGTGATTCACAACGTGTAACGGTGGCCCAATGGTTAATAAAGTTAGCCGCCGTAAATCCGTCAGCAATTTTGTGTGATACTGACACAGCTAGTGCAACTCCACCACCCACGAAATGGTTCAGTTGAACCTCAAGCAAGTTAGTAGGAGTAGTTTGGCTATGAGTTGAACTTAGAACATTAGGAACTAGTTCATCAAAAGTTTCATCTTGATTTTTATTGGAAATGAAGTCCTCGATATGACTATCGTTTGAAACTTCTACGAACTTGACCCCTTCATCATTACAATCGATGTAAGACGACAATGGAGTTGGAAACTTACCGGCAAATGGGTAGTATTGGGTTAAAGACTTTGATAACGATTGTTTTAGATTATTGGTGTCACTCTTATTGTAATTTTTGTAGAAGAAAACTTTGGGCATGAGAATGTTCGGAGCAATATGATCAAGGATTGAAAGATTGTGAGTTTTGAGGTGGTGAGGTGTTGGAGAATATGGTTTTATGGTTTCTTGAGATATAATGGTGTGAAGATGCCTAATTCTACTAAATTGACGGATCTTTATCAAAATCATGTTGCTTTTGAGAAGAAGGATTGCAAGTAATATGAAAAAGGTAAGTACACTTTTAAGTCTATATGTACTAAGATTGTGGGTGACTTCCTAATGTCCAATTTAAAGCTTTTTATTTAATTTGTTCATATTTATTTTAGTATAATATTATATTTTATTATAATAAAATAATATTATATAATATAATATATAATTAATATACAATTAATATAATATGATATCATTAAATTAGATATTCAATAACATAATATAACATTATAAAATACAATATTTTGTAATATAATATAACATCATAATATATAATATACTATAATGAGTTAATTACATAAATGGTCCCTATGTTTGTTCCAATTTAACGGGTCCAGTCCCTGGGTCTCAATTCGTTCGGGTTCAGTCCCTGGAGCATATCTTTGGTTGCACGTTTGGTCCCTCCCTCTAACAATCGTTAAAAATTATCGTTAAATATGTCACGTGCCTGGCTTGTGATGGGTAAAAAGGTAATTTCCCCTTTCTTTTTCCCCTTTATACAGATCCTTCTTCTTCATCTATCAACAACTATTCAATATTCAAAAAGTAATCTGATAACCCCCACCGCCGTCTGAAACCCCCACCGCCACCGCCACCGCCGTCTGATAACCCCCACCGCCGTCCCAACAAATATTCAATTCTTCTTCATCTGAAACCCCCACCGTCGTCACCGCCACCGCCACCAAACCTCCTCCGTCTGCCTAACTAACTAAAATTAATCGTTCGTTCAATAATACATGTAGCGGATTTTGGGAAGGACATACCTTGACATCATGGTGCGCGCCAATCTCCTACCGTTTTATCTTGGAATATTGGCTTGGGTGTGTGTTTCCTGTGTGATGGCTGAAGACCCATACAGAAATTTTAATTTGATTCTGCAAAGTAATTAGGGTTTGATTTGGGGCTAATTGCTGATCTTAGGGTTATAGATATGGAATTAAATAAGTAAATCCATATTATTACTTGTTACCACTTATCAAATTATGAAGAATTTAACTTTGTTAATCACTTAATTGTAAAATTTTTATTTTCACACAGCGATTTGAGAAGAATTGGAGGTTTTAGGGTTTTTTGATACGATTTAAATGGAATGGTGTAATCGAGGCAACTTATTATAGCGGGAAAGGCGAATTTACTATTTTACCCATCACGCGCCTGTCACATGGGACATTTAACGATAATTTTTAACGATTGTTAGAGGGAGGGACCAAACGTGCAACCAAAGATATGCTCCAGGGACTGGACCCGAACGAATTGTGACCCAGGGACTGGACCCGTTAAATTGGAACAAACACAGGGACCAATTATGTAATTAACTCTACTATAATATAGTATAATATAATATCGTAAATTACAATAACGTATTTTATAATATAATGTAACATCATAAAAGAAAATATGATATATAATATAACTAGATTATTTGTTCCCGCATGTTACACGGGATCAAAGTTTATCTAATACACAATTAGGTATGGAAATATAAATAAAAATAAAAAATATTTGTTCTATACAATTAATTGTGTAAAAAACATAAATGAAAAGGTTGTCCTTTATTTAATAACGTAAAACTAAAAAGAAATGCTAAACAACTTAATTACAAAAAAAAACAAATAACGTAAACTAAAAAGAAAAATTAAAACTCAAAATAGTTAAATAATAGAAATTAAGATGTAACTATTCATTAAATAGGCTAGTTTAAAAATAAAAGGTAAAACCAAATATTTGGAAGAAAAAAAAGTAAATTATAAAAAGAAAAGTTAAACAACATAACCTAGAAGGCAGAAAGAAAAAATAATAAAACCCAAAATCAAAAAGTAGTCAAAATAAAGATGTAGTTGTCAGGTCTTGAAATCCTCAAAGCTAATAATCTATGAATTGATTCAATATCGTAGCGAAATTACAAGTTATTGATCGAAACTAGACAGATTAAGAACACGAAATCAATGAATTGAGAAAGTTTATTAGAAAGCCTTTTTCGACGGGAAAATCAGTTACAGAAATAATATCTCATTCACTCGTACATACTGCATGACTTTCACACCTATTTATAGGCCTAATCTACCTAACTATTACATTACTACCACCCTTATGTTTATTAAAAAAATACTTCGGGTGAATGATAAACTTACAACTCAGTTGACTTTAGTTCGGATGAACTTGAACTTAACTCTGGTGAAGAGTTAGTTCACCCGACCTAAATCATTCCCGAGTTTACACTTTATTATTCGGGTGATGAACATAGTTCACCCGAACTAAATCTAACACTACACTAATCTATGACTTAAATCTTTGGAGGTTTCACCATCACTCTTGTATGCTCCAACAATCTCCCCCTTGGATGATGCTTCCAAAATCTTCATCTTGCTAGGTTAAGCTCCCTTCCCATCTTCACAATGCCATCTGATCCTATTTCCCTTTTCTTTCACCTCTTTTGACTTTATCAAGTTCAACTGCAACACATTCCACTGCCATTCTTCCTTCTTTATCAGCAGGTCTCATTTTTTCAAGTGGAAGATTGAACAGTGTAATAATGTCTTCATTGGTAAGCTCCCTGATATCAGCCATTTCATACAATATTTGCTCTTCTCCATCTTCTCTAACAATCACCCATTCATCACTTGAATAGTCAACCCACCACCTTAGAATTTTGGCTCTCTGTTGTACCACTTTGGTTCTCTTCAGGGGAGCTAGATGCATTGTCATTCTCCTTCTCTTTGCCATGAATTTCTTCCCAATGTTTACAAACCCTGTTTTGGCACATTCATGAATAAAGTTTTCATATTCATACCCATTAGAATAACTAGCATGGTTGACCATCTTCAGTTTGCACAGTTGTTTCGCATCTTCCACTGATATCTCTCTTAATTGTTCAGTTGTGCTGTAAGATTTGGTTATTGTTCCACTTCTGATCTTTCTTTTTATGACCATTGCACCACTGTAATGATCAAATCTCCAGCCTACTGCGAACGCGAGAGCGAATAGTATGAATCCAAGAGCGAGTGCTAATACCGCGACTCCGAATGCGAGAGCGAATAACGCGGAAACGAATACGACATCGAACATTAGACAATTTATCGCTGAGGAATTTGCAGCAATGATGCCTGTTATGATCGCTCAGATTAAAGATAGTATCGGTATGGGAACTGGTGGTTCGGCTCCTGAGAATCCCGAGCCGATTATGTCACACCCCGCTAAAGCGGAAACACGGAATGTGAAGAGCCAAGATATCATTACACGAGTTATAAATAAAAAACATACGGTTTCAAGTCATTACGAATAAAATAAGAGTTTACAGTTTAAAGATAACCAAGTGTTGAAAAGTACATCATGAAACAACATAATAAATTGTTTGATAAAATTCCCAAAACATATTCAAAATAGGTCTTCTCCCGATTCTTGACTTCCCAGACCCATCCAATCATTGCACTTCGTGACTTACATTTGATTTCCTGAAACAAGAGATAAAGTGTCAACTACAATAAAGTAGTGAGTGAGTTACAGTTTTCTAGTCCTCGACTAAAAAGGTTTTGAGTTAAGTATATCTATACTTAAAAGTTTCTAAAAGTAGAACAAGACTTAAAGAATAGTTCGAACCAAAACAGTTGATTAAAAGATAGATGCGGAAGTCGTATAACTCTATACGCGCATGATAAGTAAACTATGATTGAAATCATGTATAACGACTACTTGGCATAATAACTTAAGTGTTCACACTAAACCGATTACCAACCGTGAGGCCTCTTACTCCGACTATCTACGGGGAGTCATTTCTGATCGAGTAATATGTACTTAAGCTGCCACTTAAGCAAGGAACGGTCATTTCCTAAGTATCGATACCCATAATTACTAAACGGCTTAACAAAGCTAATAGTGTGTTACGAAAATTAGGCACTAATGTTATTTTAAAACTGATAGTAGTCACTTATGGTTAGTTATATCCCTCAAGAGTCACGATAGTTATACGATCAATCAAAGTACATACGAGTGCCGAGAGTGGCATTAAATAAGTTTGATATAGTTTTGAACCAAAAGCCGAGTAAAGGTGGCGAACCATTAAGCCGAATAAAGGGTGGCAAACCATTAGTTTATCATAAGCCAAACGGCCATAAAACCAAATAAGTATAAGTTTCATAAAAAATTCAATAGAATTCATAACAGTTCATTTAGACCTCTTCTTTCCCCCAAAAGTTATTTGAAAACAGTAAATAGAGAGGGGATGTAACTCACGGTTTGCAAAGATGAGCTACGCGCGCGAGGAGTAATCGAGACGGACCGGAATCACGGGAATCCTAATGAAATACCAAGATTGAATGATTATAAGTTTAGTTTGCTACTGAATATAGTTGCTGACTTCAGTGTTGAACATGTGTATAATTGACTAGTTTAGCGTTACGATTCAAAACGGTTTAAACTTAGCAAAATGTGTAGTCTGTCAGCAGCATGACCGCGCCGCGGTGGGAGGACTGCGCCGCGGTCAGAGGATTTACTTGACCGCGCCGCGGTGGGAGGACTGCGTCGCGGTCACTGTGACAGGTTCTTGGTCAAGCTCGTTTTTGAAGAAAATGATGTTTTTAAGTTGGATTTCGACATGCAATCAAAGATATACCTAAATAATGGAGTTTTCACGGTTTATAAAGTGTTTTTAACCAAAATGTATAGATCTAACCATGCATTTACCAAAAATCCCGTTTTTGTTCATAAATGGTGAAATATTTTCATATAAACTCATTTTTAGGTGATGGATGATACATGCAACGAGTTTAACTTGTAAAAACAGAAGATTAAAAGGGTTTTTACCGAGTGTATTGTGGTTTGAAGATGTTTGAAGAGAATCCTTGGAGATTTTGACCCAAAAGCTTTGAAAATGCACTTTTAACCCAATGAAATGTTACCCCCTTTCTTCCTCCTTACTTGATGACGATTTTGATGTGTTTAGGTGGTTAAAGTTTCTGAGTTTTTGAGGTTTAAGATTCTGTAAATGAAGAGGAACTTGAGTGATGTTTGTTTGAAAGCTCCAAATGAGAGAGAGAGAGAGTTTGATAGAGTTTGTGTTTGAGTGTGTGTGTAAAGTGTGTGTTTGTGAAGTGTTTTATTGTGACTCAAATAAGTCACTGGACTCTTTAAGGGCCTTGGGTCGGGACTTAAACATTGGGCTCAAGTCTAGTCCCATTTGATTAAGTTTGAGTTTAAAAGAAAAGTGGCTGTCTGCACACTCCACCGCGGCGCGGTGGCCTCTCCGCGGCGCGGCAGGGGTGGCAGGCTTGCCTTTTTCGTTTTTCGTTCGTTCCGTTGTTAAGCGTTTCGTTTGTTAAAAGTTTCCGTTTATTTAAAAATAGGAACTTAGACAAGTTCACTAAGTGTTTACTTGGTATAAGGATTCATTTATGTGATTCCGAGTTCGATTCTGCACACTCGAGTTTACGAGATAAGTAATAATAAGATGAATTTAAAGTTGAGTCAAAGATAGAGAATGCGGTTTTCACCTGAAATAAGACGGTTGTCACATTCTCCCCGGGTTGAAAAGAATTTCGTCCCGAAATTTAGTTCGCCTCATCGGAGGAAAGATCTTTGAACAGATGTGGATACTTCTGACGAATCTGGTCTTCACGTTCCCATGTGAATTCGTGACCTCGTCGGGAATTCCACCGTGACATGACTGAGCTTTGAGCGATTTCACATATATTACACTTAGATTAGCTTTTCGAGTGATTGAGTGTTATACTTCCCAAATCGTGAGATGTTTAGTTATGCATTTAAATTTTGGCTTGGTAATTGTTAAATTCATCTTCGTAAATAAATTTTTTGTAATTTACTTGATCCGTTGGGTATTTTATTTTTATTGAAGATGATTGTTTTGTTTTAAATCTGATAATTTAATTGAGGACAAGTAAGATTCAAGTGTGGGGAATTTGATATGCTTAAAATAATCGATATTTTATTAATCATATTTCTCATTTTTACTCTAGTTTTCTGCAACTTTTGTTATGATCTGGTATGTTTTCAGTTAGAAATGCAGATTAGAGTTGAATTTGGATCATGGAGCGAAAAGGAGCTGAAACCGACTCAGAACGGATACAAACGAGCAAGAACGGTGAAATTCTGAAGAACCAGCCGGCGGCTGGATTAAAATCACAAAAATGTTCGTAACGTGCTGCGGAAGCAACTTTTTTACCCGTGTCTTCCAGCCGCCGGCTGAATCTGGCGGTTCAGAAGCCTATTTAAAGGGCTGCTAGGGTTCGAATTGGAGACACCTTTTACCAAATCTGCATCCCACATTCGACCTGAAGAGCTGCAAGGAGAGTTCTGAAGCTTTTGATCACGTTGGAAGCCTCGGTTGAAGTCTTTTAATCGTGTTTGAAGTTTGCTTTTATTGGTTTGCACTTTATTCTTAATTTTCTTGATACAATGTTTTTGTTTAAAGATTCTTATGCTATTTTGTCACAATCCAACATGAGCTAAACTCTTTAAAGTGATTGCTTGGATTGTTGAACTTGGATCTATGTTTAATTAAGTTTTATGTTTGAACTAATTGGTTTTTCCGTTATTATTTACGTTTAATCGCGATCCATGTTTATTCAAAGTCATTAAAATTACTACTTAGCGTGATTGATGAATTTATACCATAACTAACGTTCATATAGGTTTATCAGTTATTTACAATTATATAATTCGTTAGACAGGCTAAGATAATAGTAATCTAATGAATTGAATGAACATGACAATTATATCAAAATTGAATAATTGAGACTTTTGTTAATTCGTAGTCGACATATTAAATTGTTAATAATAGTGACATTAAAGCACAATTTAGAGTGGATAATCTAAGATAACTCTTGATGTACGATCATTCGTATGATCTTTCTCTAAAATTGTAGGATTAGATAACTCTAATAGGAAGTCTAATTATAATAGAAATCACAGTTAAACCAATCAAACATATTCTTATTATCCATGATCCAAGTTAAACGTAATTCCAAGTAATCACTGCTTTTTAATATCTGATCAAATCTTAAAGTCTTTTCGATACATCTTTTCATCCGCAATTCCATTTAGTTAAATTAATTGCTATTTTATTTTAGTTATTTATTTTTCTGAAATATGTTCTCACAGAACTAAAACGTCCCCTATATTTTAATTGCTTTATTAGTTTAATTATATAATTTAAGATAACGAATATAAATACAATGTCGGAAGAGGTGCCCGATTTTGTTGCATGCGTAGCACGCATGGCAGTCCCCAGTGTGATGCCGGTAGCACTTACCGCACTTAGGGTGCGATCCAGCATACTCTCGGCGTCTGATGGCGGGCTTCTTGTTGAGGTCGCCCCTTATGGGTTGGTGACTAGCCTTACGCTTCTCACTCTTCCTTCGAGTGACGGGGGCTGGAGGAGGAGGGAGGTTGTTGTCATGATTGATCTCCGAACAAAAGGTGTCGGGGTTATCGCCTCTGAAGATCCTGTCGCTCACTCCGGCGATCACCTGGGCGATCAAGTCGGGTATTGTTGCGTTCATCTGGGCGATGACTTGCTCGGCGAGGTCACTAGCACTCAAGTGCGGGGGTGCCATGATTCTGCAACAGAAAGAATTTAGGTTGGGTTTAGAACGCGCGGATGAGATATGATAAGAATTACGATTTAAGTGATCATAGATAGTCACAGCACGAGATTAACACGAATGATCAAGTAGTTCACGCAAGATTATGACTTAGGATAGAACCATAGTGTTCACAACAAGTACAAAGTCCACAAGACACGATAAATCAAATGATAAAAGATAGAATTTTCATTAATAATAAGAAGTTTCGGTACACATGACAAATTCACTGAGAGAAATGCGAGTACAATACATAGAGGAATAATAAGTAGTGGCTTAAGTCGTGTACAATGGGAAAATTACGACTAAGCCGGTACAGTACAATAAAAAGGGAAATATGCCTAATAACGCTCTTCCAAGAACATCATGGCGGCGAGAGCTACGACAAGTGCTCCCATGACTATGCAAGCTCTGACGAGGCACTGGACGGTCCGGGCGGTGGCCTGAGCCGTCAGTATGATCCGCCGGGACTGCTGTGCTAGCTCATTTACAGCATCGGAGACTTCAAATAAAAGAAGGCCCTGCTCCTGGACTTCCTCGGCAAGTCCACGGACTTGGCGGTGTAAGTTGAGGAAGGCGTCCGGGGGAAGGGGCTGGTGAGTAGGTGGCATCATGGGTCGGGAGGGTCCGGACTCCTGCGCACGCCGTCTTTCCTCAATGAACTGACGATCCCATGCGTAACGCTCCGATATCGGAGTGCGAAAAGCGGGATCGTAGGGGTCCAAGAAAGACTGGGGAGGCGCGGGTCGGAATGGGCCCGACGGCGGATGCATAGGTGTTCCAACACTTGGTCCTCGGGGCTGTGGTGCGGCAGCGGGCACCAGTCTAGGAGGTGGAAGTACCGACCTTGGGCTGGACCCGTGGCTGCTGCTGATGGTCTGGGAGGTGTCTTCCGTTGGGTCAGTCGTCTGGTGACGCTGACTCTCGGATGCGGTGTGGCCCTCAGAGGGTTCGTGAGAGGGGGAGGCGGCTCGGGGAAATGATCGTGTCTGGGATCGAGAGTTCGAGGACTGAGACATGGCGTATCTGCGAACAGAGAGTTACATAAGTATGGGGAAACTAAGAATAGGAAAAACGTAAGTAAAATGCATGCACGGGTCAATCATGTGAGTGTCGGGAATTGACAAGACCGGGAATTTATGGACTCAAAAACCGTTTTAACGATAGCCTTTCATTTTCCGTTCTCGCATAATTCATTTTGAACTACGGGTGGTTGATCAAGTCACGCATAGTTGAAAAAGTTAATCATGCAATTGTGGAAAATAACATACTAAAGTTTGAACCCGAAAATGACATTTTCTGAAAAGCCTTGGTTATAGTTTTGGTTTCGAAAACTTTTTGAAAGATTTTAAAAACCGTTTTCACTATAACCCGTGCTCTGATACCAAGTCTGTCACACCCCGCTAAAGCGGAAACACGGAATGTGAAGAGCAAAGAATCATTTCACGGGTTACACTAAAAATAACGGTTCGAGTCATTAAGACTTAAATTAAAAAGTACAATTCAAAGATACAACCAAGTTTCAATGTAAGACCATAGTACATAACAAAAGTGTTTTTAGATAAAATTCCCAAAATAAGGTCTTCTTCCCCAAGTACACTTCACATGATGGACTTGACCCGCCCGAGCAATGCACTTCATAACTTACGCTTAATTCCTGAAACATGAGATAAAGTGTCAACTACGAAAACGTAGTGAGTGAGTTACAGTTTATGATTTGAAGAAAAGTTCAATTTAAGAGTTCAAGTCAAAGAATTTCAAGATAAGATCAGATACTTAAAATTCGAGAGTAACTTAATTAAATTTAAGTGCTTAAAATTCAAGAATAACCCCATTTCAAGACAATTTCAAGTACTTTAGAATAAATTTAAGTAAGTTTTAAAAATGAGTTCAAGTACGACCAAAGTAAGTCTAAGTCAGATACAAAGTCAAATAGTGTAGCGAGCAAACGGGGTCGTAGTCATTACCTCAGCGGTGGATTAATCCACATGTGCAAGACAGAACGTAAGTATATGCGTAATATAGACCTATGATCCTCGAGTTGTACCAACCGCTAAGCTTAATATACGTAAGATTTAGTCTACACACTAACCCGATTCTAGTCAAGTACCTGCCCACCAGTCAAGTCTACAGTCAGAGAGTCCGCGATGACTTAGCAATATGTACCTTGGTCGCTACCCATTGGTAAGGAGTGACCGCTCCTAAGTATCGATACCCATAATATATGCTAACGGCTTGCGTTAATAGTGTGTATAGTCGTCTGAGTAAATCGTGGGACTTTTGTCGAACAGTTTTAAAAAGTCTTTTAGTCTGCACTTACGGCGTTATATTCTCACCTAGGGTTTAGTACTTAAATACAATCAAGCTATCAATGTCTATTCAAGTATCCAAAAAGGCAAACCTAGGGAGTCTAAGGTAAGCCAATCCGAACAGTTGATGTTGTTTACGCATATAAGGTCAAATAGTCGTCCAAATAGTTCGTCCAAGATAGTCTAAAAGTCGTCCAAATAGTTCGTCCAAGATAGTCTAAAAGTCGTCCAAATACAAATGGTTCGTTCAAAATAGTTTAATAAGTCAAAAGCCAAAGTTTAATAAGTCAAAAGTCAAAGTTTAATAAGTCAAAAGTCAAAGTTTAATAAGTCAAAAGTCAAAGTTTAATAAGTCAAAAGTCAAAGTTTAATAAGTCAAAAGTCAAAGTTTAATAAGTCAAAAGTCAAAGTTTAATAAGTCAAAATAGTTTGATAAGCAATTTCACATAATGCCATAGTCCAAAAACAGTTTTGATCTCATGTTTCCCCCAAAAAAAGTACTCAAAATGTAAAAGTAAGGAGGGGTGTAACTCACGGTTTGCGAAGAGAGTGAACTCGGAATCGGTCGGATAAGGAGTCGGGAATCACGAAATGCCTAAGAATACCAAGAGTGTCCAAAAGTTAATGTCTTATTAGGTCCTTTATATAAGATTAGGTATCTTTTGTTTATGGTTATGTGATGAACTCCAATTGTCTCAAAATTGGTCCGAAGCGGTTAACGTTTATTTTTAGTTTGAAAGTTCAAAGTCGAAGTTATTATTATGATAAACATGTTTTGGTTACTGAAATGGTTTAGGTTTTCTAACGAAATTTGGGCAGCGCTTCCGTGCCCAAATTTCATGTCCAAAACCTACAATCATTTCCGCTCACAAAACATACATATACACAAAATAACTTCACCACAAGTCAAATAAGTCCAAAAAGTCCAATACAGGTCATTATTATTATCATTTTTATTTATCTCAGTCTAATAATGTTATTGACAAAAGTCCAGAATGTGTGTACAAGTTTTAGACGAATAAAACGACGATTTTCGGGGGAACAACAGCTCGGTGCTGCGCACCTGAGCCTAGGTGCTGCGCACCTAGCTGCTGTTTCTTTCCCGTTTGGTGTTTTTCTTGCTAAAAACGTTTTGTGACACAAGGATTTCAACATGCAACCGGTGGATAACTTATAAAACATCATTATTATGGTTTCTAAACAACTTTTATCCACAAAAACATAGATCTAAGTATCATTTAGATAAAAATCGTTTTTGTAGAGAAAGTGATATAAATCTTTATAAAAACTCGTTTTTATTGTTTAGATCCAACATGCAATTAGTAAATATCTTTTAAAACATCATTTTAACAGTTTCTAAAGACTTTTTATCCACAGATTCGTGGATCTAAAGAGTATCTTGATTAAAAACGTTTTTGACCATAAAAGTCAAAGATTTGTATAAAACACATTTTCAACCATTAGATCTTACATGCAATTGATTATTTATGTAAGAATAGTGAAGAGAAAGTAATCTACCGAAGGAATCGAATGGATGATGTTTTTGGTCGGATTAAAGCTTCAAAAATCTTTACAAACTTGGTCCTTTTTCGAAATAAATGGCACCTCCTTGCTTTTGTAAACGATTTGGACGATTTGTATGGATGAAAGGTTGATTTTTGATGAGTTTAGGGACTGATTTCTGGTGATATTTCTCTGGTTTTCTTGGGTTCTAGAGAGAGAGATGAGAGAAAATGGCTATGTGTGTGTTTTTGGTGTGTGTAAAATGATTTAAGAAAATGAAAATGAAAATAAATTAAGTGAAATTATGTTAAAGGAGTGTTGGAATACTGAAATGCAGTAAATGAGTGCCTGGACTCGTTCTTGATTGGTTTAAAAGTGTGTAAAAACGAGGTAAGGACTAAACATGAAAATATTTTTGAAATCTGCAGCTAGGTGCTGCGCACCTAGCAAAGGGGTGCGGCGCACCGGGCCTTTTTTTCCAGCTTTCAGATTTTTCGTTTTTACGTTATTGCTTCGTTGGACCTTTTTGTTAATTGATAGTTCTTAATTATGATTAGTTATGAACTTAGGAAAGTTCAATATGTGTTTTCTTGGTATTAGGACTTATAAAATTGATTCCGGAAGTTATTCCGATATTAGTTCCGACAAGTAGCGACTCAACAGTTTCGAACTAGCTCAAAGCGAATATGATAAAAGAGTGACTAATGATTTCGAATCGATATAGCGACTGAACAAGTACCAGAAATTTTGACGGTTGTCACAAGAACATAACAAAGGTCTAATTTTTAGGTCATTTTATTTTTTTAACAGTGACGTCTAATAATTTTACGTTCGGTCAAAAAAGAATTAAATGTCATTCCTGAATAGTATTCCCGTATAAACTCATGTTTTCTGTAAACAAAAACTAATTTTCCTTTAACGATGCAACAACAAATTACAAATCCATTCAGACACTATGCTTTCTAATCGTTTATCGTTTTGGTTTTCAAGCCGAAAAAAATATTTTCATTCAAGACATTCAAATTCAGTCTGTTTCTATGAATCCATTAGGTAACACATACTTTCGAATGTTGTAATGAAGGATAATCAATATGGTAACAAGGTTTATTAACCTTAAAAGTATCAAATGTAATACTACTCAACTTATTGGTATTAAGACTTATCGGTGACCAATAGAAGAAGATATAAAAGATAACCATCTTTCTAGAATTATAGAGCAACACGAACCACAACATTGTCAACTAACTTTATAAAATTTAGATTATAAATCAAACATTGAAAATTTACTTCATCAAATAACGTTTAAAGTTAAAAAATAATGGTTACATGAATACAAATTTTATATCAATTAATTTGAATTGCTTTTATTTTATATAGGTGTATATTTTTCATGAAATTAGTAATCGAACTAATTAAAGAAAATAAGATTTTAGTTTATATGTTATATTCATTAAGGGATATATTACTAATTATACTTTACTTAAAAATTTTAAATTTTAATAAAAAGTGAAAATGTTTTATACATTAATAAAGATAAAGATAGTTATTATTATTTATTAGTTATTATTGTAATTAAGGAAATGTCACTAATTGTAAATTGTTTTAAATGATAAATTTTGTAAAAGTTATAAAAAAAGGTAGATTAGTAATTTCAATTACTTAAATTTTAGGAGTTTAAGAGTTTGAAGGAAATGATTTATAATATAGTTAAGATATGTTGAGTAGAGAAGGAATAAAGACTTGAAACA
>CAJVGC010000060.1:0-68781 GCA_910822075.1 Senecio squalidus
GAGAAAATGAAGAGGAAAGGAAGAAGATGATGGAGGAACTTGTTGCTAGACAAAGAGCAGCAGCTGCATTGGTTGCTAAACCATCAGCAACTTCTCTAACCCTACCTGAACAATCTGCTAGTGTCTCTGTTTCTACAGGTAGATTTGGATATGTTACTGTGGATAAGAAGAAGATGAAGATTCAGAGGGTTGACCTTGATGCTCCAGAACATAAAGATAAATGCAAAAGTATAGTTATGGAGAAATCAAAGGAAGAAAAGCAGGAAGAAGAAAGGATTGCTCAGGAAAAAATCAACTTTCAAAATCTTACACCTGAAGAAAGAGAACAGCTCAGACAAGAGCAAATTGAAGCTGAATTGATACTCAGAATAGCTGCTGAGCATGAAGAGGAAGAAAGGGCAAGAAAAAGGAAGATAGCTGAAGAAGATGAGCTTCATGCTAGGCTGAACAAGTCTCCAACTCCAGCTGAAAGAGAAAAGCTGAATAGAATTGCTGAGGAGGATGCAATTCATGCTAAGGAGAATGAGGAGATTTTGAATGAACTGGCTTATCAAGGCTTGGTAAAAGCAGATGAGCGATATGCTATGAAGACAGTTGAAGATGATAAAATTGCTCTTCGGCAGCAAGCAAAAGCCAAAGCCAAGCCTGAAAAGAAGAAAGTGTCTAAGTCCACAAAAGTCAAGTTAGCTGAAGATAGGGAAAAATACACCACATACCTCAAGAGCAAAGGTTACAGTGGTAGGTCACTAGGTCCTATGAAGTTAACTAACATGTTGGATCTTGTGAAGGAAGAAAAACAAAAGGAAGCCAAAAGAGAAGCTGCTCTTGCAAAGATCCAAGAGAAGAAGAAGCAAGATGCTGAAAAGGCATTAGAAGCAGCATTGAAGACTGGAAGGAAAGTGTTCATCCAACCAGAACCTGTTCATGTTGTGAAGAAACCTCATGAGAAGCCCAAAAGACAAAAGCTAGCATCAAAGAGGATTCCAAGGCCTCTAGCTAAAAGACAGAAGATGAATGAAGATGCTGCTTCTCAACAAGAAAGTTCAAACATTCCATTTATGGATGTTAAACAAGAACCTGAAAGTATGGAACAAGATCCTCCTAGCACTACTCAAGGGGGAGATTATTCTGCATACATAAATCATGTTGAAGGTCTTAGGTTTAAACCATTGGCAGTGAAACCTCCAATGATCATAGACTGGAAGTTTATTGGTGGAACATTGGGAACTGAATATGAAGTCATTAGAGCAGACAAGTCAAAGAAAGTTCTTCAAGCATTCCATTGGATAGTTAGAGACTTCAACAGAGATGATTTGGAGAGGATGTACAAGATTGGGAAAATCAAGTATTCTCATGAAAGAGGTACGTGCTCAGGTTCTGATCAAGCAATGGATGTTCTATGTGGACTGTTTGAACCAGAGTACAAGAAGAAGAGTTCAGTCTTCAAGAAAGGAGGACCAAACAATCCGATCATAAATTGGTTCATCTATGAAAGAAGTGGTGTATACTCCCTTGTAAAAAGACATGGAGCAAGAGAATTTTACTTGGTGGATGTTAAGTACCCACATACATTGAAGACATTAGATGAGATGATTGAGATAAAGCTGAATGGATCACATGACTCAAGAATCGCTCATGAACTCATTTGGAGAATTTTGGTTCAACGCATAGAAGAAAAGACCAAGGGAGAATCTGATTGGCAAAACAAATAGTTGTAATTAACGTCAAATAGTTAAAACTGTTTTGTTAATGAAAAGAAGTTAGTACTGTTGGAGCATGAAACTTGTACTTTTGATGTGTCATAAAAGTTCAAGGTTAGGGGGAGATTGTTGGGTTATAACATAGACAATATCGTTTAACCATAAACAATATGCTTAACAAACAAGAAAAGTAACTTAAACGTTTAATGCGGAAGACATTAAGAGTTACTACGGAAGAACAAGTTAGTGCGGCTGTCCAACAGAGTTACTACGGCTGGTCAAGTTACTACTGTTGATCAAGTTGATACTGAAGAAGTCAAGTTGATACGGAAGACCAACTTGCCGTGCAAGTATAATCTAAGTTATAGAATTATAATTAGATTATGTTTCCTTTTGTTATTAGATATAGTTTCCTTATTCTAGATAACGATATGTTTAGATAAGGATAGTTGATGTTTCCTAGTTTATCTAGGTCGGCCTCAAGGTCTATATATAGATAGATCCTTGTATGATAGAAAACACGTTGTATTGAAATATTCATTAATACAATTGAGGCTTATAATTCGACTATATTCTGTTGTTCTTATTGTTATTCATATGACATTATATTGTTCGAAGAACTCGTTAATATTGAAGTGTTCATCCGCTGCTGAACTTCTTCAATAGATCACGATCTTAACGAAGGCAAACTTATTAGTTTACATTGACTAATACGATCCTGACAGTAACACACCACTATTCTTCTCCAAAATCTCGGTCCTGGGTGATTATTCGTGATGTCGCTATCTTCGGGAATGTGTATCCACATCTTCTCCAATAATACTTCCTCGTCGGCGTTCCATTGCACTTTTTTACATACTTTTTTCTTGAACGAATTCCTGCGTTTCTTGAATAACTTCACCTTGTTGTTGCGGTTGAGATTGTTGTGGTAGAAAATTTTGTGGTTAAAATTGTTGTGATGCTTGAAACAAGAGTTGGTGGTGCATAAAATATTGTTGTTGAAACTCGGGAGTAAATGAATTAATGAGTTGTTGTGGTTGTTGTTGCAGATACAAGATTTGTAGTATTTGTTGATGTTGTGAAAATTGTGGTATTTTGGTTGGTAAAACCCGATTTAGTTGATTGACGTAGTTTTTGAAACCGGAAACTAATTTTTTTTTGTGATTGTGGTGTTGAATGTGTGTTTGCGTTTGTTGAGAGTGCCTTCGAAGATCGTTGAGACATTTTTGCTGTTTTAAGATTATATAGATTTTGTATAAAAAGATTGAGTGAGATTGAGAAGTGTGATTTTTAGATAAATTGTATGTTATATTTATAGATGAATATTTTTTTATTACTTTCTAATCGCTGGGGAAAAAAACAAAAAAAAAACAAAACGAGTCGTTGAAAACTCCACGACCCGGACCACGAAGATCCACAACGAGTGAGGTCGAAGTGGTAACGGGCAAGAACGCTCGTTGTGGAGCGACAACGACGCCACAACCAACACCTTAGATTTAGATAAGCTAATAAGCCAATAACCCACTTATTAAGCTAAACAAACACCCCCAATAGAAATGATAATCACAACGTACTAGATGAAAATTAACAGAATGATAAGATAAAGAAATTCAACACATAAATAACCTCAATGTAGTATTACATTTACCTTTTGTTCGCTACATGACAAATGTTTTATTTAAATTACCAAAATTTAAACATAAAATTATAAATAAAGAATCTGAAATTGTTCGTATGTACATACGAGTCTAAGGTCTAGTTTAGTAAAATATGAAAGCATTTATTCAGTAGTAAAATGTCATAACAGTAGTAAGAAATATACGACTACTAGAAGAACAGAAAACCAAAAAACACTATCCATGAACACCTCCTTGTATATGTGCAACAAGCATGATGTATTCAAATAAGTTGTCAAGCAAACTTAAGTTAAGAGTTGAGATAATATGAACGCGTTATGTTTTGTGTGGTTTACGACCAATTGAACGTTAAGGTAGAAGTTGTTTTGGGTTGCAACTATTGTCGATGCAAAGTAGTGGAAGTTTTGTGGTCTTTAGGCAAAGTTAATTGTACATCAATCTTTTTGTTTTCTTCATCTCTCGACACTTTAACATGTTGCTTGGCAAAGAGTGAGAATATATCTTCGACTTTTATTTAGAAAGACAAATACTTACAAACCACATAACGAATATTTACAGTTGTCCCATTTAGGATTTGAACAGATAACCTTGTTCAGGTTTGATTGGTCACGACGATACCGCTAGACCAAAGTCTTGTTAGTAATCTCTTTGACTAAGTTGATTCAAGTATTTAGAGAAGGTATGTCCAAAGTGTTGCATCATACGTTTTTAATCATTCACTTTCTCCTTTGTGGTCATATAGATTACTTGTCAAGTCCTTTGTGGTCATATAGATTACTTGTCAAGTTCTAATGATTGAAGGAGTTACGCTACTTTAACTAAATTCCTCCTTTTTGTGGTCACCAATCATCGCATTATAGTTTACATTTAAGTCATTTTCTTAAAAAAAAATTGCGGATGCTGAAATTATTTAAATTTTTGTAAGACAAGTATTAGGGGTGTCATTTTTACCCGAACCCGAATAACCTATCCGGTCTTAATCGGGTTTGGGTTAATTAGGTTGGGTTAAACGGATTAAATGGGTTAAATTGGCCAAACCCGAATAACCCGAACCTTATACGGGTGCGGGTATAGGTTAAAAAAATTTTATTAGGGTCAACCCGAATAACCCAAATAACCCATGTTTTTATAAACCTAATATTTCAATCTATTTTTAATAGTAGTACAACCTAATGTATTAAGCCCAATTCAATAATTTGTCAAATATGAATCCATCAATCTATCCATGCATTAACATAGACTAATAGTCCAGTAATTCTTATATTACATATTCTATTCATCTAAGTGTCAAGTAAAACCCTAAAGGTAATATATGATTTTATACTGCTAGTTCACCCCACAATAACCAATCTACTAAATTCCACAACTGTTGAAAACCAAGACGGTAAAGGTAATGCATGATAGTTGTTTATAATTGTATAATGTACTGTTATTTGTTTGCATGTTGCAAAGTTTGATTGTTTGAAGTTTGAATACTTATTAAGTTAGTGTTTCTATTATATCGATTACGGGTTATTCGGGTTTGGTGACCCAACCCGCGTAACACCCGACCCATTTAACCCATATCCGCGTAACCCGAGTACTTATGCGGGTCGGGTACGGGTATATTTTCTATTATAAAAAACCCGAATAACCCAACTCGTATAACCCAAAACCCGGTAACCCAACCCGATCAACACCCCTAACAAGTATTATTTTGTATATGTATAAAATTGATATCACTCGCATAAAACCTTTCCTTTGTTTGTGTCGGACAGCCAATGAAGAAGAATGTTTAAATAAGAGTTGCATTTAGTAGCATCGGCACCTCATCCAAATGAGACTCGGAAAGCGAGATAGGGCGTAACTAGAATGCAGGAAGAAGACACGAGTGGCTAGGGACAAAATCCCTTTGACTTTCTAGTGTCGTAGCTTCAACTCTACCTCATAACTAGTAATAGGAACCGAGAGATCGTGATGAGGCAAAAGGGGGCTTTATTAAAGTTCTTTAGTTTCGATCATCGACTAAGTGAGAATATTACACGCTTATTAATTTTCATTAAATATGTCAAATTATAAATAGTGGGATCTTTATCGCAACTATGATCGTACAAAAACATAAAATAGACATTATGATTCTGAACAAGTTATTCATTTTGCAATCTTCGGATTAATTAACTAGCAACGAAAATATAATACTTATAAGTTGTTGATATCTTATTAGGACAAAATTGTTACAAGAGAGAAACAGTGAAGCTTAGATATCATTTTAATGAACGTCATTACACCGAGGCCATTGTAATTTCATATTTTCTCATGATTGGTGTCGCGCCTACTACTGTAGAAGTCGAGTTAGAGACTACTTCAGATGACGACCAATCTGAACCATCAACATTTAACACCACACGAGCCGAAAAACCATCTACCTCATTAACCTCTGAAATTAGATTTGTAAAAGGGTTTAAAGGCTCTGGAACCTCTAAAGCTCCTTCCAGCATTTTCACAACGATGCTCATCACCGGCCTATTTTCGGGCTTATACTGAACGCAACAAAGACCCACCTTAACCAACCTTTCGACAACTTGTTCATCTTTCTCTTCAATCCCACAAAGTATCATTAAATCCTTCAGTTGTTTCTTTTGAAATTTTTCCCACGCCCATATAGAGAACCATTGTAATTGCTGATCATCATGAGTAAAGTCCGTGTTTTTTCTCCTTCTCATGATCTCAAAAAGTAGCATCCCAAAGCTATAAACATCACATTTGTGTGTAACTGGGAGAGGCGTTGATAACTCAGGTGCTGCGTAGCCTAGGGTACCCCGAAATCCTGTCATAGTTATATGAGACTCTTCTCTGTTGCAAAGTTTAGCTAAACCGAAATCTGCTACTTTTGGGTTAAAATTTGAATCCAAGAGGACATTGCCTGGTTTTATATCATAGTGAACTATCCTTTGTTGACATTCTTCATGCAAGTATGTGATGCCTCTTGCAGTCCCTAGAGCAATCTCGTGTAGCTTCTCAAACCCGCCTATTGTTGTGTAGTCTTTGTTCGATTTAAACAAATACTTATCTAAAGAACCGTTGACCATGAACTCGTATACAAGAGCTCTTAAACTTGACTCAAAGCAAAATCCATAAAGCCTAACGAGATTAAAGTGGTGAGTTCTTCCCAAGGTGCTCATTTCGGCCATGAATTGTTGCTCAATGCTTTTGTCTGAAGTCTCATTTAGTACTTTCACGGCTACAGGTGTATTGTTGCTGATGATTCCCTTGTAAACTTTCCCAAACCCGCCCGCACCCAATTGGATAGTAAAGTTATCTGTGGCTATTCTTAGTTGTTGAGAGGTAAAACGAATGGGCTTTTCTCTTTCCATGTCGTCAAGGAATTTGACCATGGCAAGGGGAATAAACCGAGAGTCTTCTTTTAATGACTCCTCCGCGTCCTTTTTCATTAACTTTTGCACATTTGAATGTCCGTCGCTTATCAATCTACAGCAGCTTACCACTCCCAAACAAACTGCGGGCAAAGGAGAAACCATTAACATTATAAAGAAGCCATAACCTTGTGAAAATCGTATTATAATGTGTATGAATCTAAGATAACTTACTTATGACAAAAACCACAATGCCGATAATGGCACCCGCAGCGGCTGCCATAATATTACGATGATTAGAAGCGAAAACTTTTTAAGTTATTAAGCATTAAACATTAAACATTGGTGCATATAGCATACAGCAGGGCAGACTTATTTGTATAGACCTTACTCTATGTCAGATTTCATTTGTATTTATTAAAATTCTCCGCGTTTATACTTTGACCGAGTCCAGATGTAGGGCCGTAACATGATGGGTTTAAACCAAGAATTTCTTCGTCGGTGACTGAAAATGACTCGTCCGATAACCATCAAAATATTTCATCGTCATGGAGAAAATGAGCAAGTCATTTGTCAAGTACTGTATGGATTAAGTTCATACTTTAGACATGATTACATTACTTTCAAATATTCATAAGCTTTATTAATATCACTATTATTTTCTTATCTTAATGATTTCCCTCTTTTTTATAATAATAATTAAAATCCATCTATCACCAATCCAATCCGGCTTTTGGTTTACAATGGAGTAACAACTTATTCGGTGTAATGAAAAATGGAGTAAGAACTTATTCGGTATATGACATTGACTCGTAAGTACAAAGCAAGTTAGTGTTCTATTATGTAGTTCTTGAGGTTATTCCCAGGGTCAGTCTGAACTCTGAAGCATATGCTTGATGGTTGATTGACCGGGCCTCTATGACCCATAAACGTTTAACTATCTACCCATATTCATAAAAAAAAAATCCATCTAATGGACCCGTTTTTATTATTTTGCAGAGAGTACCGGCCCGATTATTTTACAGCCACAACTTGTATCCTTGGCATTTATTTGATTGATATATGCGAAACAAACAAAAATTATGTTGGCTTTACTAACGTGGTGCGGTCAGTGGCGGAGACAAGGGGAGTTTGGCTCCATTTAATAACACCAATTTATATATAACTTTTAAAGAAATTTTCAATAATCTCAAATAATGCATTACTGAAAAGAGATGAATTTCTAGTTTCGCCTCTCGATGCAATCAATACATTCTAGTGGTCCCAAAATCATCATTTTAGAGTTAATAAGCTTAACCATTATAGAAAGAATCCAAATATAAATCAACTCTAAGCTAACTAACAGACAAAGGTACAAATTGTTATTATAGAGATAAAGTCTCTAACTGATCTCCAGCCAAAAGTAACAGCGTCGTGTTCTTGAGTTGAGTTGTGTAGGTGTATTTATGTAGTTACTAGATTCGTATGTAAATTAACGTTTATATCAGTCTTTGTGTTGTTTGATTGAATATTACTATTAAATGTTTGATTGATTATATACTTGAACGTTTACGTGGTTATGAATTAATCAAATATGTGTTTTGTGATGTTTAATAATATTCAGACTCATTCGCAAGGATAAGGATGATATCCGTGCGCATGAAGGTTATATTCGCACGAATCTGTTAATTAAACAAAGGGTTTATTAACAAGTCACATTCGTACGGACGAGGATGATGTCCGCACGAATAGGATCTCATTCGTACGGATGAGATCACATCCGTACGAATGAAAAGCTGGGCCTATATATACCCAGCTAGGTTTCTGCATTCGTTAAGGTTTGCTAGGGTTTCTTTCGTTCGTGCCGAATTGCTGCTGCTGTGTTTTCTGGTATTCCAAAGTGTTTATAACGTATAAACAATCATCCGAATAGTCTTCCTTAGGTCCGATCGTATCAACAATCGTTGGTTTGATTCCGTTTCCGAAGGTTATATATTCGCTAGATAATCGATAGGTTATTTCCGCTAGTCTATTGATATAACGTTGACGTATTAAGATCCATACAACACCAACAAAGTGGTATCAGAGCGTTGGTTGTAGAAATCAACGTTCTTCTAGCGATTCTTAAGATTTTTCGTTCTTGATTGATTCTTAAAGTTTGGAATTTTACGTTCAAAATCTTGTTTTTATTGTCTTAAAACGTTTCTGTTTAGTTTAGATTAAGATCTGGGCAAATAGGAATCGTTTTAGTTAGTAAAATCGAGTTGTAGATCGAATTCTAGCAAAACCCTAAAATTCCAGCGGCGCATACGAACCAAGTTCTTAAAAAGTTTACATCCGCACGAATAGGATTTCATCCGTGCGGATCTAGGTGTCATTCGTGCGAACTTAAGTTTTTGGTTAAAAATTTTAAAGTTTAGTTCATTCGTACGAATAGGTTTCCTCCGTACGAATAAGACTCTCATTCGTGCGTATCTGTCAGTTCATCCGTACGAATTACTCATTCGTGTAGAGTTTTAGGTTTTCTGTTTCATTCGTACGAATCACTCTCATTCGTACGTATCAAGTCCTTCATTCGTACGAATCCCAGCAATTCATTCGCACGAACCAAAAACAGCTTTAATTAAAATTCTAAAATGGAATACGCTATGGCTAGTACCAACTCTAAAATGTCTGAAATGTTGATAAATGATGCTGAAACTGGAAGTATAAACAAGGTCCCAAAACTCATTTCAATGGATGATTATCCACACTGGAAACCTCGATTCGAAATTCACATCCAAGGATTGGATTCAAAAATGTGGGATATGATTCAAAATGGATATAATGAACCAGTTAGTGAAAATGGAGACCCTATTCCCATTCATAGATATTCAGAGGAACAAAGGAAGAGTTACGATATTGAGAAAAAGGCTTATTCTCATTTATGTCAGGCTATTCCTAGATCTGTGTTTCATCAGTACAAGACATACAAGTTATCGAAACTGTTATGGGATGCTTTTGAATTGGACTGTGAGGGAAACAACAAGTTGAAGTCAATGAAGGGAAGAGCACTGAAAAAGGAATTTGATAATTTTACTTGCTTACAAGGAGAATCACTATTCGACCTTATCAGACGTTTTCAACATTTGATTAGTGAAATGAACGGATATTCGGTAGTTACAACTGGTGCAGAAATAGTAGAATGCTTTGCTGACGCTTTGCCAGACAGCTGGAATGGGTATATTGAGATGTTAAAGGAAAGTGGTTATCTTTCTCGCACAACTTTGAATGATCTATTTACCAAGCTAAGAGAGAAGGAGCAGGATGACAAGTTTCGTGCTCAAAGGAAGGGACACACTCAAGATCCCTCACTGTACTACGCTGATCCCACTCCAGCCACTCCTACTCATGCCCCACTGAAGACAGCGTTTTCTGCTAACTCCTTAAGTCATTCAGGAAATTCAGGGTGTTCAAACTCAAGTTCAAGTCAAAGTACTCCAGTTCAGAAATCTCAAGCTCAAGCTACTTCAGAATCAGCATTTACAAGTTTGAAGATCGAGCACTTTCATAAAGGAAATGTGGAAGGTGTAAATGAAGATATGGCTATGTTGAGTGCTTTAGTAGGATCCTATGACACGTTGCTGCATGGTAAAATTGGAAATATACATTTAACTGGGGAGGATTATGAGCAGATTGATCGTGATGAGATGGAACGAATCGACATTATGTGGGGTTTCGCTAATCTTGTCAGGAGGGCAAAAGAGTATGTGAAAAAGACTGGTAACACAATCGGAGCCAACAAGGAAACTAAGTATGGTTTCGACATGTCAGCCATTACTTGTCACAACTGTGGAGAAAAGGGTCATTTTGCTCGTAACTGTGAAAAGCCAAAACGACCAAGGACTGTTCAGAATCCGTTCAGAGATCAACAAAACAAGAATGTGAACAGAAATGCTCCTGAGGCGAACAAGAATACTGCTTTGGTGACGACTGGCTCGAATATTTCTACTGGCACAGAAAATTCAGATGTTAAGGCCTTGGTTTTCCAATCTGACGAAGGTTTGGATTGGCAGTTTCAAATTAATGACAATCAGTCTGATGCTGAAGTCAATGTGGTGAAGATTTTGAATCTAAATGAAGAAAGTGACGGGGAGGAGTCTGTTACATCTGAAGAATCATCTGAGGAATCTTCGACAGAATCAGAAGCACCAGTGACTAAAAGGGAGTTTGCAATGATGGCTGGTACTGCAGAATCTTCTAAGGTACAATCTGAAACTAAAATCACTCCTTGTTCTAAGTGTTTTGTTTTAGATGAACGCGTAAATGAGCTAATAAAGGAAAATAACAGTCTTGTTGAGGAACTTCGTAAAAAAGGAAATGAAAAACTGTTTTCTGAAAAGAACAAACTTTTGGCAAAACAAGTGAGTGATTTGGAAATAGCATTGTTAAACAAACAGGACTCGATTAACAAATATTTAAAAGATATTGATGCTCTTAAACGTGAAAATGCTTCTATTAAAATTAGTTTTGAAACTTTAAACCAACAAGTTAGAAGTTATTCCACTGCATCATACCTTTTAGATCATATCTTGAAAGAAAAACGTCCTGAAAATGGGGAAGGGAAACCAGGGGTTGACTACAAAGCTTGTCCACCTCCCATCTTTAACAACTGATTAAGGCTCCAAAGGAGGAAGGGGATGTTGAATTCATTCTTCAACAACCAGACTCAGCTGTCCAAACCCCTAATGTCCAAACACAAATTGTCCAAACACCTACTGTCAGTCCCAAAAATACTTCAAATGCTAAAGGTGCTGAAAACGAAAAGTTGAAAGAAACTGTATTGGTTGAAGATTGGGTTTCTGACTCAGATGAGGAAGAAAATGGTTCAGGTTTGGGTCGTCAGTTACCTAATAAAACGGATTTGGGTCGCAAGTTCCAAAATAAAACGGGTTTAGGTTATCAGTTACCAAATAAAACTTCAAGTCAACCTAAACAAGTTAGAATTTTGAAAAGACCTGAACTTACTGGACCAAAATTTGTAAAATCCGGGGAATCACCAGTAGAGGTTAAGACAAAGGAAACTAACCAAGGCAAATTCATCCCACCTCACTTGAGAAACACCAACCCCCAGAAGCCACCAAATGTTCAACAACATAACGGCTTTATGCGTCCTAATGCTATGTTCTCCAAACCGCTTATACACCACCGGAGAATGACGCGAAGTTCTCAAAATCTAAATGAATGGAGAACTTGTTTTGATTGTGGGGAGAAAGGCCATGTTAATTATAATTGTCCAAATTTGTATCAAAGGCCTAGGAATAATGTTGACCAAAATAAAATGTCCACTGGAAATCGTTTCTCTAGCCCAAATCGAAATCGATTTTCAAACAATAGGTCATCATCTCCTAAACAAAACAGTATGTTGCTTCCCGCTGGTAAATCCAAACAGCAACCTATTGTTAAACAAATTGAAAAACGGTCACTATCACCAACTGTTTTTGTCAAACGTGCCCCTCATGGATTAAAATCATGGAAAGCTAAGAATGATACTAAAGGTGCTGGACCTTCAAACGTGCCTGATGGTTCCAAGGGACAATGGGTTGACTTACAGTTCTTAGGTGATGATGGCAAACCCAAGGCTATTAAGGCTTGGGTTTGCATTGGGAACTAATAATTTCAATTTGATGTGCAGGTCGTCTATGATCCTATCAAGAATACCTGGATTGTTGATAGTGGGGCGTCTAGGCACATGACAGGAAATATGAAACTACTTTCAAATGTCAGATCTATTAAAGGGGGGTACGTTTCTTTTGCTGGAGATAGGGGAGGTTATATTTCTGCTCAGGGACTAGTTGCAAATAACAAGATCAGCTTCGATAAAGTCAATTTTGTTCAGGCACTTGTCAACAACTTGTTGTCTGTGTTGCGACAAGAAATTTAAAGTGATTTTTGACGATTTTTAATGTTACATCATGAGTAACGATTTCAAGGTTCCCGAAGAATTGGTTATTACAACTTCACCACGAGTTGGAGATTTGTACGTGCTCGATATGTCGAAGACTACTGTGAATTCGACTGAACACCAAGCTTTTGTCTCGAAAGCTACTGAACGTGAATCTATTTTGTGGCACAAACGTATGGGACACCTTAGTTTGAGAAAGATGAATCATCTGATGCACAAGGATTTGGTTTTGGGAGTTAATGTGAAAACCTTTCAGTTGCCGGAAGCCTGTATTTCATGCAAGAAGGGAAAGCAGTCCAAAAGGTCTCACAAAGCGAAGAAGTTCCACACCATTGACACTCCACTTGAACTTCTACACATGGATCTGTTTGGCCCTATCAAATATTCAAGTGTTGCAGGGGATAAATACTGTTTGGTGGTGACTGATGATTATTCTCGATTCTCTTGGGTCATGTTCTTACGAGAGAAATCTGAAACATTCGAGAATATCCAGCTATTAGTTACATCTTTGGAGAAACTGTATAAGTTAAAGGTTCGACGGTTTAGAACTGATAACGGTACAGAATTTAAGAATCAGAGGATGGAAGATTTAGGCAAGGACAGAGGAATTCAACAGCAATTCAGTGCAGCCTATACTCCACAAATGAACAGGGTTGCAGAAAGGAAGAACAGAACGTTGATTGAAGCAGCTAGGACGATGTTGGCTGATTCGACACTGCCAGTACGTTTTTGGAATGAAGCGGTAGCCAATGCGTGTTACACTTTAAACCGAGTGCTAGTAGTGAAGCGTCATGGGAAAACTTGTTATGAATTGTTGCAGAAAAGAAAGCCTAATTTGCAGTACTTGGAACCCTTTGGAGCTCCGTGTACTATGCTCAAGCGTAAATCAGAGGGAAAATTCGATGAAAAGGCAGTAGAAGGGATATTTCTGGGATACAGCACTCCTAACAAGAGAGTTTGGAATCCAACAACTAAAGCTATTGAAGAATGGTATGAGGTAGATGTTCAGAAGTATTCTAAACCTATTCCCTCCAAAGGATATCCATGGATGTTTGACTATGATTCGTTATTCGAGTCATTTAATCTTCCTGAGTTTTCGGATGAAGATATTGCAAGATATTACTCTCACAACGAAGGCTTGGATATTCCTATTCCTCAAGATACAGTCACTCCAACAGCTGGTACCCCTCCTAATGCACAAGACAATCCTGCAGATTCTCACGCAAATGATGATGACTCAGATTCTGATGGCTCAGTTAAAATTAATGAGCCGATTGCGAATGAAGAGGAAGTTGAAGCTCCTGATGTTAATAACCTGGGTCCTAACGTTGCGATTCCTCCTAATCTAAACGTCGAAGAACCAGTAAGTCAGCTCCGGAGATCATCAAGGGCTCGCAGAAACACAAACTTTGATGATTATGAAACTTATCTGGCTGGAGCTCGACCCCAAAGACAGATTCAAAGCGACGTTTACATTGATCTGTTTAAATCTGGGGATGTCACCTACTGCGCACATGCCTGTTTTATTTCTCAGATTGAACCAGCTAACATTGAAGAAGCTCTCTTGGATGACAATTGGATCAACTCGATGCAAGAGGAACTGCTACAGTTTAAGAAGCTGGGTGTCTGGAGGCTTGTCGCTAAGCCAAAAGGTGCCAAGTCATTGGGTTGTCGTTGGGTTCATCGATGCAAACGGGATGATCAGGGTATAGTTGTCAGGAACAAGTCAAGGCTAGTGGTTCAGGGTTTTCGACAAATACCTGAACTTGATTATAATGAAGTGTTTGCTCCGGTTGCGAGATTGGAGGCAATTCGTATTTTTCTAGCCTTTGCATCATATAAGAAGTTCACTGTTTACCAGATGGATGTAAAGAGCGCTTTTCTTTACGGAAATATTAGAGAGACAGTGTATGTTAATCAACCACCAGGATTTGTAGATCCATTACATCCGGATAAAGTGTACATTCTCGATAAAGCACTTTATGGTCTACATCAAGCACCGCGCGCCTGGTATGAGACACTGGCAAATCATCTGCTCGACAATGGCTTTCGTCGAGGTGTCATCGATTGTACGCTGTTCATTAAGGAAAGAGGTGAAGATATTCTGCTGGTGCAAGTGTATGTGGACGACATCATTTTTGGTTCCACAAATCAAGAGTTATGTAAAGAGTTTGAAGTGGTGATGACAAGCAAGTTCGAAATGAGTTCTATGGGTCCGATTAAATTCTTTTTGGGGCTACAAGTAGATCAAACTGCAGAGGGAATTTTTATTCATCAGACAAAATATGTCAACGACATTTTGAAACGGTTTGAAATGTCGGAAACGAAGTCAGCCTTTACTCCCCTATCGGTGAATCACGGGATATCACCAGAAGCTACGGGGGAGCTAATTGATCAGTCACTCTATCGCTCTATGATCGGTTCTCTTATGTACCTCACCGCGTCTCGTCCAGATATTATGTTCCCTGTGTGCTTGTGTTCCCGATACCAAGCAGCACCAACTGTTATTCATCTTCAAGCAGTGAAGCGCATTATGCAATATCTAAAGGGTACTCCAGATTTAGGTCTTTGGTATTCTAATGATGATAATTTTGAATTGTCTGCTTTCAGTGATTCGGACTATGGAGGTTGCAAGAAGGATGCTAAATCAACTTCAGGAGGATGTCAGTTTCTCGGAACGCGTCTCATCACATGGCAGTGCAAGAAACAGACAGCTGTAGCATTGTCCACATGTGAGGCTGAATACGTAGCTGCGGCTAGTTGCTGTTCTCAGGTTATCTGGATTCAACAACAACTACGTGATTACGGTTTGTCTATCACTACTACTCCTATCTATGTTGATAATTCTGCTGCCATAGCTGTCACTAAGAATCATGTGCACCATCCTAAAACCAAACACATAGGCGTAAAATATCATTTCATTCGTGATTGCTTTGAAAAACATTTAATTGACGTAATTTATATCGAAACAATGTTTCAAAAAGCAGATATTTTTACAAAGGCCTTTGACAAGTCTAGGTTTGGATTTTTACTACTTGAAAATGGTGTTGTTAAGAAAAGTGATGTGATTGAAGAGGAAGAAAAGTCAGACAAGTAACCATCCTTGACTCAGATTAGACCAATTCCATGTACTTCTCCCATGCTCACTAAATGGTCTAAAGCAAGGGTTTCTGAAGTGTAATGCAATGTAGAGACGCAGACCAATAATTTGCAATAGCAAATAAGATAATAATGAATTTAAGTCTTCATATTTATGGTTGGGGCCTTTCTAACAAAAACCAGCCTCAATCTATTTGATCAGAATAGACGTGTTTCTTCTCTTTACAAGGATCAATCTTGACCTTGAGGCTGAACAAAGGGGAACGATCTCAAGTGGTGAGATCGTTTGGTGTTTTCCTAAAGAATAAACATGATGAAAACCACACCTTTACAATGTCTAGAGATCTCTTTATATATAGAGTCTCATATGACTTACATAAGGAAACCTAGTTACATAAGGAAACCTAGTTATATTAGGAGACTAATTCTTTTAGATCTTTATCTTGAAAATCATGTCTTCCATAACAGATTTGCAGCAGTAGTAACTGAGTAGTAGTAACTGAGGAGTAGTAACAGAGGAGTAGTAACTGAGCAGTAGTAACTGAGGAGTTTTAACCGTGTTCTTTTGAACTGTGCAATACTAACTGTTGTATGCAACGCAACTCTGGAATAACAATCTCAACAATTTAATCCTAACAAAGTCTGAGTCTACCGCCACACAATGACGTACTAGCTATATGGACGCTTGGTTGGTCATGGCCCACCTAAAAATCCTATAACAAATTGGTCCATCCGAAACTCTTGTCAACAAATACATTACTGATCAATAGATAATTTACGAAATCATCCAATTTAAGCAGGTTCTAATTTCAAAACCGTCACCTTGCCAATTTCTGAGTACCATTTAGTGGTATTATAGCATAGTTATTTTATTAACTTTCGAGTTTTGTTGGTAAATCCAATTTACAAATGAAAATAATAAATTTAATACAATATCTACATGTTTCAACTTTCAGGATACAAAAATTATTTTCCTTTTACTATTCTATCTTCTAAAAATCAGCAAAAAAATAAACAAAGATTAAAGATGACGGATAAAGCAGGTATGCAGTGATCGATGTCCAAACAGGGAACTTAGATCGAAAGCTGGCTGACGTGCCTATGAGAACACAAACAATAAACACACTTAACAATTCAGCAGTGAAATGCCATACTAGTCCTCGAAAATATACGACTGCTAGAAGAACAGAAAACCCAAGAACGTTGTTCATAAACACCCCATCGTAGATCTGCAACAGCCATAATGAATACAAATCAATTACTTGTTTAATCATTAAACGTTTGTTTCTTTTTTTTTATGAAGTATGTTATAATAGATGTATGGCAAAAAATGTCAAACGGACAGGAAGATGTTTTAGTTATCAAATGTACATACGAAGAAAAGCATAAAAGTGGTGGTAATGTTTCAGTTATCAGATGTACATACGAAAATAACTCAAGCCGAAAAAGTTTATATCTTTTACAATATAAATTAAAATGTAAATGAGAAGTCGAGAAACAAACCTCAGAAAAAGTCAATGAAGTAGTTCGTTCTTTTCTTTGACTTGCGGTGTGGAATGCGGAGACAGCAGCTCTAGCATTTGTGGCCAACGGAACTAAAATAAAAGATATGAAAAACGATGGTATGGTTGCCGTGTTTGACACATTTTGAACACTATGTATGAGAGGTTCAGCCAAAAGAGCTAACATAATTATCCCTACCACCAGCAACATTATAGCCTTTGTCCATCCCCATACAGATCGATCCACGTTATCCTTTTCCCATTTCTCATATGCTTTCTGTAAAGTCAAACCACGTTTTCAAAAATCATAAAAGATGCAAAATTGACAATTTAGAGGTAGCAATGTTGACCTGTTTAGTTTTGAGTGGGTCGATTCGGGTCATATTTATCTCTAACGGGTCAAACTAGTAAAATAAACTAATAGCTTAAAATAAACTGGTCAAATGGGTCGAAAGTCGTCCATAAGTGTATATTTAATACATGAAACCGTATAAGTCATATAACTGAACAGGCTAATGCTATTGTTAAGTAATAGTATAACTTTAGTTATTGTATCGACGCACTAAATACTGAAATTAATTTTGGGCAGAAAGTTTTTCACGTTAACCCGACTTATATTAAATCATTATCCGTTTTGACATGTCACCCAACGCGTAAAATAAATTATAGCTCATTTGACCTCGTCAACCTGCATCTTTTTGGTTAAAAAAAAACTTCACTTCAGATTACTTACTAGGGATGCATCTTTTGGCCCGGGAGTTTTAGGGGTCAGCTGATCATTATTTGTATTGAGAAATTCTTTAAATCCATCAACAAATTCCCCTTCGTCAATTTGTTGATCTTTATTTTTGTCAAGATCTTCCATTATGTGAGATGTTGCTTCCTCCACGTTCCATGATGTCTCGCCAATGTCAACATTCATCATAAGTTTTTTCAGTTCGGATAGCGATATAGAATTATCATTGTTGACATCTAAACTCTTAAACAATCTAAACATTTTCCAACAGAAATCAGTTAGTTGACCAAGCATCGACTTCTTTGTCTAGAACTCAACAAATATTACTTGTTTAACCTTTTTATGGCAGATACATTCGGTTTTCCATCTTTTTTATAGAAGTTCCCGAGCGGAGAGTTTTTAGCATGGCTAATAATTTCTGATACGATTACCTTCATCATTTCTTGTTCTTTCTTTTTAGTTTGAACCCAGGGCTGAACAACCTGATAATTACATATTTGGAAGGGAAAAAAATCAATATTTACAAAACATAAATGTTCCTAAAGTTTACAAAAAACGTACATCCGATATCAACCTAAAGAAAACTCAACACCCTTTTAAATTTTGTCATAAAGTTTAATCTAGTTCAGCTGAGTTGATGGTATCAGAGAATGCAATTTCGACCCATTTACCTATGAATGAATGCATTCGGATAGTGTTATATGACAGTGTAATAAAAAAAATATTAGCTTAATTTAAATGGGTCAAACATGTTGAAAATGGCCTAAAGTATAGGGCAAAATGCATAAAAGTCACCTAAAAAGACATCCGTTTTCCAATTGAGATGCCGACGTTTTTTTTTTCTCCATTTAATCACCTAAAGTGGTTTAATTTTTTCAGTTCGGTCATATAGTGGTTTAATATTAGGGTAATGCATAAAACCTCGCAAGTCATTATATTAAAAAAAAAGAGGCAATATTACTAAAGTAATATAAATTTGTATCATATTTGAATTACTAACTAATTCGAACTTCTTTTACTATGAGATGAGTACCTGGTATAAGTCCTTCCATGAATTAACTGAGCGATACGGTTTATTTACTGCACTTTTAGTCTCATCAAGCCAATTTGTGAATCTCTCTGTGAACTCGTCAACTGTTACTTTTGTGTCACCATCATAATCAAATTCTTTCATCACTTGTTCAATTGTTTGTTCTTTGTCCCAAGTTAATTGCCTGAATTTGATATCTTGAAGAAGTTGTTTGAGCTCGGGAAACGATATGTTTGCATCGCCATCTTGATCAATCTTTGTAAACAAACTGCAAACGAGTAAACAAGTTAATCTGGTAGGAATCATGAGAACAATAGAAGAAGATATTAGAAAGAGATTTGGAAAACGAAACGAACCCTTTTATAGCAGGCAGGTTTGCTAAACCGTCTTCTGTGAGTATTTTTTCTGCAGTGTGTTCTTGTAAATGTTTTAGTATGTCGACAACTAAATGCTCGTGTTTCACATATGATAATCGTCTCTTTTGGATTGAAGGCTCAAACACCTGCACAAGAACAAATTTTTAATTTACCCGCAAACACTTGTTTGTCAATGTGTTAAACACGATTAGACAACCAATATATTACATTGTAATATAAATCTTTGAGTAAAACGATTCAGGAGGTTGTATGCACTAAAAGCAAAATTTGGATGATTTTCAACCGATTTAACGCACGTTACCCTTTTAGCTATTTTTCATTTGACCCGTTTGAGATATAACGCAACACTAATCGATCTTTCAGTAAGTTAATGGGTTATAACTGTACCTGATAAATGAAGTATACTAGCAAGAATGTAACAGAAACAGGAAGTGAGATAATGAAGATGTATCCGTGAGTAGTGTAGTCCATGCCAAATAGTTTCGGGATCAGAAGAAACAGAAATGGTATAAGTGAAAGAAGCATAATCTGTGCTGTTGAACTTGTTTCTTTATCAGTAGTTACACCAGAACCTGAAAGAAAATGAAAATAAGAAACAAACTTAAAAAAGGGTACGTAATTTTTGTATGGGTTCAAACGGGTCAGGTAGGTTGGGTCGATACACTTTCTGTCTAAAGTTCGTAAACTTTTGATAGAAAATTGTGTATCAAATATAATTACAGGATTAATTATGTCAATAGTAATCTAAATATGAGTTACAATTTTATGCATTAAAATACACTTTGGGTGACTTTCGACCCACATGTGACATGTTTCCTTTTTCAGCTAACATTTACGACTTATAAGTAAATGGGTTAAAATCGCTCCATACGCATAAGTCTGTAAAATAAAGTAAAACGATAGTGGGTTGTGAGAAAAATAAAGTCTAACCAGTAAGAAATGAAAGGAACTTCTTCCGCGTGCTTTGGTTTCGATTAGCCAATGAAATACTTGAACCACATTCTGAGGTAAAATCTTGACTGCCGATGATGACGCAAGTTCCCCACAGTAAAGTGAGAAGAAATATCGTTGATCCAGCTAGCAAGCCAACTCCAGTCAGGACATATTCTTGAGCTACTTCTTTAGTGTTAAAAAGTCCCGAAGCTGGAATTAAAACATGAAAAAATATTAGTACAAGAAGAAACAACGATGGAATGAAATCTTAAGAATTTGATTTTTATACAAAAGTGTCTACGGGTCAACCTAACCCGACCTGTCTCGACCCACACCAAAAAAATGACTTGTCTACGGGTCAGCCTAGCCTGAACCTTTTTTGACCCGTAAGTACGTAACCCAACTCACATGACACATCCATCTTGCTAACGAGAAGTATCAAAGAGAAAAACAAAAATTATTAAGAAAATCATTATGAATAAGGAGGCATACCGAGAAGTATCAAAGACTCAGGAAGAAACCCAAGAACCTGAAAAGCACTTGCACCAAATATTCCGGGACCAAGAATCTTGAAAATCCGTTTACCACCAGAAGAAACGTAGGATTCTCCATGATACAATAAATACTCGTAAACAACAATAAGGAAGAAATGTCCCAATGTATTTTCTGAGCATGGCAAAAAACCATACATTTGCTCACAATGTTCTTCTGTAGAATCATCTCCTTTGAGCTTCAAAAAAGACGTTTCTACTCCTCGAGCATGATCATCTACGCCATCTGAAATCAACGTAGAATCATCATCTTTTAATAACCGCCCACTAACCAAAACAGCTAAGAAAACAACAAGAAGCAATGTGTAACGTGCAATTTTCACAAACGTTCTCATTTTTCGTATGGTATGTTCAATTAATGATCATAGAGAAGGTACTTATATATATGGAGATGTTAGAAAATCTTGAAAATATGGATGACTTGTAGTTTGATCCATTTTCGGGTCAACTATAAGATTTTTCCTTGCAAGTTAAATTTGTTAATGTGTTTTCTTTGAAAATGAGCTGTATATATAAGGCTACAAGCCGCCTAAGAATGTCTTCATGTACTCAACTTATAAAAATGTAAGTGTCAACATCCATATTGTCCGATTTTTCGGATTATTTCGAAAGCTTAACTGCTCCATAAGTTCATTTATCTATTGTAACATAATGCACTTACACATAGTGCCATGTAACATTTCAAAGGATGTTACCATATCAATGTGTACTCTTTTCGCGGTTTTCAAATGAGTTGTAACAGCGGAACATCGCCTTACTATATATGTTAAAGTAATGAGAATGACTTCAAGTAAACAACATTCACAAGATTTGTATTTCATTAAAGTAGTTGATGATTCATTATATCTTAGTTTCAAACCTCTAATCCGTCTCCGACCATATAAAGGTATTTTAGTCATTTTACATATCCGAAAGATTACGTAAAAGTTTTAGCTTATATCAACTAGGACTTAAAAAGAGGGAAAAGATGGCTGCTAAGCTCACATGCAAATACCTAACCCAAGGATATAATCCATATTAATATATTATTTAGATTTAATTATAATGTGATATCATTTTTTCAATAAAATGCACCCACTAGCAGTACTAAAATGAATTAGTGGGTGGAAAAGAGGTTTCTTCTTAAAACACCTAACCATAAAAACAAATACTTAGATTAATTGCTTTACAAGAGATATCACACATGATTAAATATTATATTGTTCGAGTTTTGATAAATACAATCATATTACTAAATGTCGTATGTTAATCACTTATATAAACTGATCAATAAAAACTTGTACACATTGATGTTGCAAAAGCTGAGCCAAATAAACTTTTTTACTTGGAGGCAATTATAGAGTATTAATCATGTGAATAACGTGGGAGAGTATCTTGATTTTTATATGGACATAATTATAAAAATAATATACATATATGGATATATATACATACTTTTTACACCGTAAAAAAATTGTTGTGGAAACAACTGCCTACTATGTTTCCGTTCTAGCTCCGCTTCTCATGAAGTGACACCCTACGTGTCTATTTATATGGATATCACGTATATCCGGATATGCAATTAGCCAATCCTGACATACAATTATGATATTTAAAAATTACATATATCCAATACTAGGCCAATTTAAATAAGAATAAATAACATAGATTGCTAAATAAAATATATATTTTCAAACACTTATTTTTTATTAAATTTTGAAACTAAACATGTTGTAGTTTTGTGGATATTCTCATAGATGAAGTACAAATTGTTGAGTTGCACAATAGATAAAATAAAACAAAGAAATCAAGTAGTAATGGATTTGGTATTAGTGACAACGATATAATATGGAATAAGTTAAAAGAACCTGTTAGATTTTATCAACAAATTTGACCTATAGATCTATTGATTCGTAAATGTACTTTGTCCTTCTAATCAAAATACATACTAATCGTTAGCGTTTCATGTCCCTGACCATTGAACTATCTCCGTTCCAAAAGTGGTTTTATAAAAATTAACTTATAACAAATCAATAAATTCATATTATGCATGTTTCATAGCTTGACTGGTTAATAAATTTAATTGAAAAATGGTAATGTAACTAATGAGATAAATAGTATAAGCTCATTTGTACAAATCCCACGTTAGGGAACTATCGATCACCTATAATCCATGACCGTGACTTCAATATTACAAGTGACACCGGAGTGATGGGTTATATAGCAACAACAAAATATATATATTTACCTATGGTTGAGGGCAAGTACTCTTATCTCTAAGGATCTCACAAGATATTGAAGGCGACAAATGATGGCCAAGTGACATGTTTGAAGATAAATCTACTCCCCAAACGCTCTCATTCAAATCACAATGCATTTGGACCAACGGGTAGTAAAGGACTCAAGAACAAACTCATAGGTAGTTTACAATCTCTACTATATATAGACGGTCACACGCCCTTAACCAGATAACCTAATAACATCAAGTTCTACATATTGATACCTTATCTCATATATCTATCTTAATAGTCATACTTTTATCCTAGAGCTACGACTCGGGAACCCAAGATCTCCACTTTATGAGCGAGGTTCAAAAACACCCACATTACCTTTTATCTAACTTTTGGGTTGAATTCCTAGATGTTTTAGTATCATAATGAACGTAATCTGTACTTATTGGATTTGTGACATTTTATAGAATGTTTGAGGTGTACACTATTTAATGGAAATATATATATATATATATATATATATATATATATATATATATATATATATATATATATATATATATAGAGAGAGAGAGAGAGAGAGAGAGAGAGAGAGAGAGAGAGAGAGAGAGAGAGAGAGAGAGAGAGAGAGAGAGAGAGAGAGAGAGAGAGTTAAAAGTGAACTTTGAAAGCCCAATAATTCTTGGGCCAAGTCTATAAGTAAACTTTATAGAAAACTAATTCATACAAATTATAGTCAAACAGATATTATTTCTTAATTTGCTAAAAATATTTTGTATGCAAGACTGTTATGGATTATGGATGATATAGAATTATAGATCGATGGTTTTCGCAAGATCGAACAAGTGATTTTCACTAGTGACACTCCACAATTCCGCAACAATGTGCTAAACCATACTAGGTAAATTAAACTATAATATACTAAGCATATTTAGAAAAATAGAACATATTCTATGTTTTAACAAGAGTTAAAATTATATGTCATACATTGACACTAAGAGCCCAATTTAGGCTCAAAAACATAAACCAAAAATAACAACAAAAATTACAATAAAAAAAAAATCAAAAAACAACACAATTAGAAGTTACCAACAAATGCCCTAACACCTAAAATACAAATACCCCACACCCCTATTTTTGGGCTAAAGAATCTAAAAAATAAATAAATAAAAATAAAAATAAAAATAATAATATATAATAAAAATTAAAAAGAAAAAAAGAAGTACTGTAGAAGCCATGTTAAATTAAAAAGGTCACATGCCAATCATGGGGACCACTCACACACCACCACCATCACCAAAAGCGGAGAAACATATCACGTGCATGCATGGGCGCAATTTAGCACATCCTTCCACTTCCCCCTTCCGCACCACCATTCCCTTCGGTGCCCGTCGTTGGATTATTATCTTCGTCGTTCTCGTTTTCGTTATCGTTTCTGGTCGTCTTTTGCATTTCGTTATATACTTTTCGTAACCTCTCTATTTCCTTCTTCAATGCTTCTTGATGAGCTACAAATATAAACAATCGTTTTAATTTTAACATTTAATTTTTTAAAATAAAACACGAGTGTTTATTCAAAACTGTTTATTTAAACTATTTTTAAACAGTTTAAATAAACACTCATAAGCGCCATAAAAGAGTCTTATACACCGTATTAAAACATATTAAATAAGAATATTAATAGCTTAATTACCATCTTTGAAAATCTTGTCTTGAGCTAAAGCAGCTATTCGTTGCTTAAGTGCGCTGTTATCAACGTTTAAAACCAACCTTTGATGGTCGAAAAACGCAACCCTCGGGGACAATGCTGATACTTCAGTCTACAATAATAAAAAAAACGCGACTTAATTAGTCTTTTCGTTCATTTAAAGCTCGGAAATATAAATTACAACTGAAATTTGAGATTTTTAATGTAGTTTTTAGTTTGAGAATTGATATATATGATAATTGAACTAAACATAGTCAATTTAGCATGATTGAGTTAGTAAATTTTACTTAAACAAATTCGACATCATTTAATAGCATACAAATTAACATAATTGAGATCGAATTTTGGTTGTAACCTGTAATGTATTAACGCTTCGTTCGAGTTCGGAAATGTACTGCAACTTTCTCACTCGTGATCTTTGAGCAGATTGACGATTCGCTAAAATCCTATAGTTAAGCATACAAATTACGAAGATTAACACGTAATTAAGCTTTTATAAACTTGATTAATCAACTTAATTACAAAAGATCAATTAAGTTACAATTCACTTTAACTAGCTTGTTTCGTACGCAACAAATTTTATTTTATTTTTGAAAACCAAAGCACGGATGAGTTAAAGCTGATAAGAATCGAATGAATTAGGGAATTATACCTTTTAACTCTCTTTGGATCAACAATAGTGCTTCCATCACTAGAGAAATTAAAACAAGGTTTACCCGATTCCGTGTCTATACCGCCATCTTCGACCTCCCCAGGCTCGTTCTTGGGCCTTTGGTGGTGGTCTGGTGGGGGATCATTATCGCTATTTTGATCTGATGGTGTTGACGTATTAGACGAGGATCTAGTAGACGGTTGATTGGTGAGAATATCATCAGGAAACATAGAACTAAACTGCTCATCATCTAACCGATCAAATCCAATATTATTGGAAGAATTAGAATTCCTAGATTGATCAATAAAAGGCGATTCAATGAACGCAATTGGATCGCTTGTAGATCTTCTATGTGAGTTTCGTCTAACCGAGGAGAAATCAAGAAACTCGTCCACCCAATTCGGTGGTTGAGCCGCAGTCGATGGCATTGACATCATTTGGTATGGAAATGATTGCCAGTTTTGCGCCATTGGCACTTTTGGCGGCAATTGTGCCATAACAAAAGCTATTGTGGAATAGAACTAATCAGATAAGCTCAAGCTTGACAAGATTTGAAGATGGAGATGAATTGGGGTATATAGGGTTTGTGGAATTTTGGTGGGTCACATGGGTGAAAGATTAGGACAGCTAGCAACAGCCTGTGACCCAACGGTTTCACGAAGGGTAGTTTAAATGTTTAATAACCGGCGGAATCAGGTAACCACGTGCCACTCTTATGTTTTTGTTCATACTATTTGGTTTAATTAATCTTAAAATGGGGTAGGACTTGTTTCAATGTATGTATTTTAGTTATCTTATCTAATCTAATCAAACCATTGATGTTATGTTTTCGACAATAAAACAGGATTTTTTTTCATCATTTTTAAACTTAAAAGAAAACATTATATTTGGTTATCCATACAAGTTTGAACTAGTTAAACGCCGTTTGGTTCGTAAAATCTGATAAAATTAGAAGAAATTGGAAATCTGAATTTCTGTTACATCGTTTTTGGTTGGACAACTAAAAGAATTGGAATATGCCAAATCCCATCATATTTCTTCCGTTGTGCAATTCAGAATTCCTTCCAGTTCCGGAAGGAATTCAAAATTCCCGATTTCATAGAATTCAGACGAGTTTATTAAAACTTCCCTCAAACATAAACTTTGCACAATTTTAATAACCGCCAACTTTTTTCGTAGATGTGTTCGACAATGTAGTTAAAATTCTAGCTCAAAAATGTATAACGGTAGTACATAATAGCTAAGTAAAATAAATTTAATTATGGATAATTATATAATTTACCATATTAAAACCTCAAATAAACTACTTGAAGCAACTTATTTTTAGAAGTTTATGTTTATTTTAAATAAGCTTCACAAAAAATATCGACTAACAAATATATTAGATTAAGCTCTCATAAATTGCGTATAAGTTTTTCTCCACATATATTTTACAAAAAATCCAATTAATTTTAAATATTTACAAATCGAACTTAATTATATGCAAAATTGAAAATTAAATTTCGTTGAATTTTGTCAACCAAAAAAAGACAACTTTTTATCAATTCATATTCCAATTTCTCAAATTTCAATTCATTTGACAGATTTCAATTTCATTAAAAATATTATGTGAACCAAACGGGCAATTATTGTTACTTTATTCTCGTTTGAAGTTGTAATAACTAATTATAATGTTTACCTAGTATGGGTTTTTGAACCGATAGGGCAAAATAAAGCAAACGTTAACCTACATGGAGTTTTTTAAGTAAATGACTTTTTGAGCCGATGAATTAGGGCTGAGCATCGGGCCAATACCGACCCGACCCGAACCGATACCGATTAATACCGAAACCGAAAATAGGCAAAACATCAAACCGAAACCGAACCGAATTTGCTTCGGTCGGTTCGGTAAAAATACCGAAAAATACCGAAAATACCGAAACCGAACCGAAATACCGAAAACACACATAAAATTCAAATTTGAGTTCAAGTTCAAGTTCAAACAACCATTACAACAAACCAAATTCTAGTTCAAAACACCGTTACAAATACAAATCTATCCCAAATTCATTACAACAAACCAAATTAAATCAAACATTTAATCTTGAACATTCTTGGCTTTTCCTTGAGTTAGTTCTTCCTTTTGTTTGTCTATCCCATCTTGAATTTCTAGAAAATGACAAAAAACGAGTTAAAAATATATAATCACAATTAAAAAATAGACATTAAACCATAAGTTTTCGTGTTTACCTTTAACTAGCTCGTCATCTTTCAACAAATCTTCTATCGAATCCATAGTGATGTTTTTACTAGATGTGCGATTCCAATCTTGAGTGCAAACCAATGCCTCTACAATGTTTGGCGATAAAGAATTCCTATACGGGTCCAAAACGCGACCACCCGCGCTAAACGCCGATTCGGAAGCAACGGTGGATACTTGGATGCACAAGATATCTAAAACAAGTGGCAATTTCATAATTCATATTACGCTTTTAAGTATGCTTTTAAGTGACATATAAACTATCACGTATCAAGTGACATATAAACTACATATAAACTACATATTATGCAAAAAAAACACCAAAAATCAGCAGCCAAAAACCTGCAAAAAACAGCAACAAAATAGCAGAAAAATAGCAACAAAATAGCAGAAAAACAGCAAAAAAAACTACCAAAAAACAGCAAAAAACAGCATCAAAGACAGCAAAAAACAGCATATAAAACCTGCAAAAAACAGCATATAAAACCTGCAAAAAACAGCATATAAAACTTACAAAAACAGCATATAAAACCTGCAAAAAACAGCATATAAACCTGCAAAAAACAGCAGCAAAAAACAGCAAAAAAAAGCAAAAAACCAGCAAAAAAAAACACCAAAAAACAGCATATAAAACACCAAAAAACAGCAGCAAAAAAAAAGAAAAAATCAAACCGAGAATTATTTTTTACCTTTCGCCATCCTTGATACGATTGGAAATCGTGGAGCATTAAGCTTCCACTAAGTTAGTACGTCGAAGTCTTCATCATCGTCTAGCTCTAGACGCGGGAGGGCACATTAAATCTAGGTTGCATATCCGAGGAGAATTGAATGAATGCCGGGTGTTCAACTAATTTAAAAGGAAGCTCGGCACGAATAATTAACTTAACCAACGACTCTTTGATTTTCTTTTCATCATACTTCCACGTTTCTAAAATCCCACTAGTGCCACTATCATCATTCTTAACTTTCTTAAATGCTAGATGTTTTTGTTTCTTAAGTTTCTCAATATCGGGGTTCTTATTACAATTAGTGTAATGATCGTTCAAGTGTCGCGTACCATGTTTTCTTGAGTCGGCTTTGAAAACCGCGGGACACCATTTGCAATAAGCCATCTTAATAACGATCCCATCCTCATCCGCTTCATGCTTTGTATTAAAGTACTTCCAACATTCAGCTTTCGGTTCTCTTTTCTTTGCTGGGGCTTTTCTTTTGCGTTTATTATCTTCATTGCCAATAGTATCAATGTCTATGATATCATCATCCTACACAAAATTCGAACTAAAGTATTAAAAACACTACAAAATTCATACAAAATTCAAATACATATGTTTAAACAAAAAGGTATAAACAATTTTAATTAGGCATCCGAGACACCCACATAAATATCATGTTATTGGACATAATTAAATATTTAAATTGGGTGTTTGACTTAATAACATTACACAGTAATATCTAAACATAATATAATGGTATTGGACAAATCAGGTTCAATGTCTTGTGAATTGGTTAACCGGAAACAGCCAAACAGGTGAAGTCACATGGACTTGGACCCAATCTCAATTGGAAAAACAAACCAACGTGCACAACTCTTAAATCTATTCGTAAACTTCTTTCGTGTTTTTTTTAAAATTATAATTCACACAGCCCTAATTTTAAAATTAAAATTCGAATTAAAGTATTAACAGCAGGCTATTATAAAATCCAATTGGTTTCAATTTTATAAAATTAAATTTCGAAACCTAATTATATTTCGAAACAAAAATTAATGAAAAAATAGGTTAAAACACTTACTTCAATTGGTATGTTTTGTTGAGATGAGAAAGATTCATAGGTAGGCATGGAAGATGACATTGATTCAAATGGTATGTGTTCTTGATTCTCTTGATCCATGAAATTTCGATTTCTTTTCTTCCTATTTTGCCAGTCGGACTAGCGATAGGCAGCACGCAGCAGTAATGAGAAATATTAGCAGTCACAGACATAAGAAAAAAACATAACCCTATTTAAAATCGGGCCTATCGGGCTTATCGGGCTTTTTCGGTTTTAATACCGACACATACCGATACCGACTTCTTGTTTTTTACAATACCGATACCGACCCGACTTACCCGGTATCGGATCGGTTTTGGTCGGTTTCGGTCGGTTTCGGTCGGGCCATTCGGTTTCGGTCGGTATTGCTCAGCCCTACGATGAATATCTCAAACATGATTCGAATTTTATACCTCTCATCTTTTATGAGAGTTTTTATCTAATTTGAAATTGTCATTGGAACAACTTCTGAAGGTCAACCTACGTGTAGTTTGAACAAAGTAATTACTTTATTCTAGATTAATAAAAATGTGTCCCATTAGAAAAATTAGAAACAAGCGTTTGAAATATATCATAAGAGATTCTTGTTTCAAAGACAACGAAACCATCGACATGTATGTAACAATAACTCAGACTTTAGACTATAACTAACAATAATATAACACAAAATTGTACGGAACGTTCGGAGATATACCGGTTAAAACACATTCGAAAATATTGATTCTCCTTTGAATAGTTTGACTTAGATTTTTTCCGATTATCCATTTCACAATAACTAACTAAGCATATGATCATTCAATAAAAAGTACATAATGTCAAAAATAAGAAAAGTGAACTCAATTATTTTTAGCTATAGTCAATAGTCACGACTAGCAATCAATAACTTTTATTAAATGCTATATATTAACTTGAGTTTTGTCAAACTAACAGTTCAACATGTAGTTACAATTAAATTGAAATATTTTTGTAATAAATACGTCAATATTTCATACCAATGTCATTATTGTGTCATATGCTAACCTAAATTTCTTTTCAATCTAGAAAAAAAAAAATGTAATTCTAATTACGTGCATAGAAGTTGTACGGTACTATTGAAATGGGTCCAGAAAATGGGCCTGTGTTTCCATATGTGCCTCCTGAAAAAAGAATTCAATTGCATGTGCACTGGTTAATGTCATATGCTGCTACCACTAAAAAGAATATATAAAATTATTATTTTCATTTTCTTTTTATAATTTATTAAATAGATATGCCGTTACATTATATAAATTTTTTTTCTAAGACATATGTTTATAGGGTCGGGTCTTTAAACATGCACAGTGAAAGATTGTATATGATTCAAAATCTATAGAGCCCCTAATTCTTTTAGTATGTATAAGCTAATATAATCGATATAACAAATTTCGTGATTTATGTAATAACATTTTATTACAATTTGAATTTGCTTCTTGATATAAAAATAAATGTATTTAGTTGTTTGTTTTACTTTTTGCATGGGATGCGGGAAATCTCAAATCCGACCCTATATAGTTATAAGTAAGTAGATAATTGAGATACGTGACACCATCATATGTGAAGATAGAGAAAAAGAAGAATACGAATCATGAATAAAAATTTGGACATTTTTTGTCCAATCGTTTAAATAGAAATAAACACTTGGACGTGGTTTTTAAAGTGAAGGTAAAAGGTATGATTGAGACTTTGAGATGTCGTCATCTAGAAAGATAACTATTCATAAAAGTTGAAAGGAAAATGATGAAATATCATTGATCTTATTTGATATCGAGATATTGATTTAGAAATATTTGGATATCCCTAATAAAATTAACGAGAAAAGCCAAATCATCCTTTTTAAATCAATTTTAATAAAATTACCTTGATAAGAAGAAATATATGTATATTGACGTAAATAAATAGTGTATATAAGATTATCGAACAAGATAGCCTTTATAATTTAGTATTAAGAGACTATGTGAAAAAATAACGAAACTTGTATAACACAATTTAGGGTTAAGATTTTTCTATGAAACATATTCATTGTTTATCAAATTTTACGTTACTTTTTTTAAGATGTATTGATTGTTATTTTCAAATAGGAATGGAACTAATGACGGATTTATATAATTAAATTGTTGAATACGAAAGGAGCTTGTCTATGACTGTTCGTTTAACTTTAGGCATATATATGAATAAACACATTTAAATGAAAAAATATTAGCGTTAGTGTTCGTTCAGTTAAAAAATAAACTTATTTGTGTTTTATAGTTTAAGCGATAAACAAATGCAGAACAATAAATGATCATAAACAAATATAAATAAACCAACATACGTAATAAACATCAAATATATAAAAATAACTATCTAAATATTCTAAAATCTAAATATCCATCATTTTATATGTATACCTATATAATTATCAACATTTATTTATGTAATTTTTTTTTGGAAACGGCAAATGATTGTAAATCGGAGCCTACTCGCAATATTCCAACGAGCACCCCAGGTTCGAGCTCCGCATAGCGGGCAAACCCAGCCCCCCACGGGGGTTTCCAGGGGAAAATTCGCCATGCGTGTCTTAAGAGGCATGAGTTAAATTACGCTATTGCGACTACCACAAGGGTCGAACCCACGACCTCAGCCCACATGGGTATAAAACCCGGTGCATCACAACCAGCTAGGCTGGAGATCATTTACTATTTATGTAATTGAGTATTGTTTTTGCAAACGTTTTCTTAATATGCCTACATTTATATTTATTTAAATAATATTAAACATAATAAACGAACACAAATTAATGTAAACAAATATTAATGAGAACAATAAAGAGTGTTCATGAGCGTTAACAAATAAATCAAGCTTTTATTTTGTTTGTTCATTTAATCAAATAAATAAATTTTATATTTACGAATTTTCTCAAGTAATTCACCAATCATTTGATTTTAGTGTAAATGGAATAATAAGTAACATGTGAAGATAATGATAAAATAAGAGCCATGGGTGTGTAGCAAATGACAAAGATACCCCTATCCCCATGTGAGGAAAGCACCCCACAGGCCCACATCCTCTTTCCTTTGTCTCAAAATCAACTCACATGGAGGGCATATTGTCTTTTACTATTTCTCTTCTCTCAGAATGTTTTTCTTTTTTAGGGTGTACTCATGTTGCTTTCATTTTTTTAATTTTTGTATTTCTTTATAGACATACTTAGGACACAATTACAATGATTAGTGGAAAGTTATAAACTAGATCTACTTTTTTTCTTACTTTAACATTTTTGGATATATTATTTTTAACTCCCATTTTCATTTCTAAAAAAATTCGATCGATAGGGGTGTGCAAATGTCAGTCAAGACCAGTAAACTAGCGAACCGAAACGAATTAAGAAATACATTGGATCAATAATGTTTATATTCGGTTCGGGTCTTGTCTCGTTGTTTCAAAAAATATTAGCTTGTCTGATTCAATCTACTTTTGATTTTTCATTTCTAGAAAAATTCGATCGATAGGGGTGTGTAAATGTCAGTCAAGACCAATAAACTAGCGAACCGAAACGAATTAAGAAATACATTTGACCAATAATGTTTATGTTCGGTTCAGTTCTTATCTCGTTGTTTCAAAAAATATCAGCTTGTCTGATTCAATCTACTTTTGATTTTTTGATTTGATTTGGTCGGGTCCGATCCAAAGCCAAATATTTTCTTTTATGGTAGTAAAACAAAGTCGTTTAAGCAATTAATTATACTTTTAAATATTTTGGTTTTGGTTAGGTTCGATTTGAGATTTTGTGTTATACAATGTAGTTGTTGGTTCCAAATTTTTACGTTTCTGGCTTTGGTTCGGTGTGATATATTTTTAAACAGTTGCACACTCCTAGATTATGATATATAGTTACTAACTTATTATAACATTGATTGTAAAATTATTTCTTATCTAGGGTAATAAAATGAAAACTTCTTAGATTTGGGTATCACGTCTGCTTCGATCATTATAAGTAACCGGTCACACAATATAAATAAAAGGGATAAATCACGTAACACAACTAAATCATTGTCCCCGTTTAGTCGTCTTGTGTAGGAGTTAAAAGAAAAATATCCAAAAATATTGATCGAAATTTTTCTATATTAGATGAACCCGATTTTTTTTTTTGAAATATTCGGTTTTTCTATATAAACCAAAAATCAATCAAAAATTCAAAATACTAATTCGGTTTCTGATCCAAAAATCTGGAAAGAAAAAAACACATACAATCTAATCCAAATTGTTCGATTAAACGATTAAGTTTTATCTAAATAATGTGTCTTGTGCTACAAGTACCTAACATTAAATTATCTTCACGAAGACAAAGTTGTTAGCATAATATACTTTAGATTAGTAATTGAGTTAGTTTAAAAATTGCTATTGTTTTAGTTGATTTATTCATTTATTGTAAATTGATTAATAGTAAAATATTTTGTATGAATAAGTAACATGCTAAGGTTGTATATTAAACACAATAAATGTTTGATTATTAGTTGAAAGAAAGTAGGTATTAAGGATAATAGCATACTTTTGGAAAAGCCAATCCATGGTTCAATGATTGTACACATGCAATGACAGTTGTTTAGAAAGTTTATTGATAATAAATTAAACACTTAACCATGAATCAGAATCATGGTTTATTATCTTTATCATATTTAATTAAGTTCATGATCCAAGAACACCTTTCTTGTTAACCAAGGAAAACAAATAATTATTGGCCATGTGAGTTACAGTTTTATTCTAGTGTCGTACATGTACTTGAATCATATATACATGATAAACCTTTTTAATATATGAAAATGGTTAAAAGAATATGACTCGAGATAAATTCTTTACAACTATATTTTAGAAATTTACACACATATAAGATAATTTTTAATTATTTAACTTTCACAAGTCATTTGTTAAATGCAGAAGGTTGTTATTCCATAATCTTTAAACAATGGATGACGTGCTAAACGATCTGGGGTATTGACTAAATCGATACGAATTCCTGATAGGGCAGTGCGAACCTACCAAGCTCTTAGCGAGCCTAATGTGACGTATGATGAAGCCTGATGACGCACTAGTACAAACATGCTTTTTTGGAGCGGTGGTACTGAAATGTTCCAAAACTGGGTATTTTTTGGAGCGGTTTTGATGTTATCTATTTTATATAAATACTAATATTTTAATAAAGATATTAATATTTTAATATTAGAAAATATTTTTTGGAACGTATTATATAACCGTTAAAAAAAACAATTGTTTAAGAAAATTTTATTTTCAATTAAATTGCTTAAAATATGCATATTATGCACCAGAAACCAAATATATAGCATATAATACCAAATTTCTACAGTAATAATGTATCAAAAATTCCACATCAAACAAATATATCCAAAATCAACATATAGACAAACAAATGTTTCCAATTAAAACTTTCAAAATATATATCCACAAACAAACTTTCTAGGCAAATATAATAAAGTCGTACATTAAAGAAGATAACTTCTACTAGTATCCGGATAGGTTCTACCCCTTAATGATTGTATTAACAAATTGTGGAACTAAATTAAGTAAAAACTCGTCTATATCATTTTGCTTGAATAACCCTGTATCGTTCCACATCTAAAGGAAAATGAAATAAAAGTTAGAATAATATATATACTAATAATAATAATTACGATTATAGAATATATGCTTACTTGTTTCGGAAAATTATGTGATAGAATGTTAAAACCCCTTGATTATTATTATTATTGATAAACCTATATATAGGAATACATAAACCCTAATAAAACCCTAATGGACCTAAACCCACATATCGGGTTTGGGCTTATTATCTAATACTCCCCGGCAGTTCGAGCGGCGAAATCGCGAAAGCTCGAACTGGAGAATTAAATTACAAAAGAAAACATAATTATGAAAAGTAAATAAAAAAAAATATTAAAAAGATAGATAAACATAAATAGTTGCTGATAAAACTCGTTGCTTGGGCGGAACGTGACGGCGCGTTAATGATGTGGTCGCTGCTTTTCCGGATGCATTTTCTTCGGAATTCAATTACGAATCCACTGCCGCTGACGGCGTCAGCTAACTCCAAACTGTTTGAGAGTTAATAGCAAAACACTAAACTTTTTTTTTTTTTTTTCCAGATCTGAACCCGGTAATTGTTTCGGAGCGTGCGAGCGCGTCTAGTGGTCTTATTTTGCGATTCCGGTATGCTTTTCTTCGGAATTTGATTACGAAGCCACTGAGGCCGACCACATCATCTAACTCCAAGCGGTTTAGGAGTTATGACCGAAACAATGACCGGTGGTGTACAAATCCGAATTTTTTGAGGGTTTTTTTTTTTTTTTTTTTTTTTCTTCTTAGGGTTTGGAACCTAGTTAAGCTAGGCGGCTCATCCCTACGCCGATTAGGGTTTGAAGAAAAATAGAGACGGGATCAGACCCGCTCGAATACCATGATAGAATGTTAAACCCCTTGATTATTATTATTATTGATAAACCTATACATAGGAATACATAAACCCTAATAAAACCCTAATTGACCCAAACCCACATATCGGGTTTGAGTTTATTATCTAATATTATGTTGATAGATCATAATAAGGTCAAAGATATTTCTCATCAAGATATGTCCACATTGCCATATTTTATCTTGCTGAAAGCACTTATTAAATCAAAATAACAATCATATATATATATATATATATATATATATATATATATATATATATATATATATATATATATATATATATATATATATATATATATAGTGAATGGTTCATGCGAGAACTCAAAATTCTGCGAGAACTGCGAGAACTGATTCTAGACCCTTAGATCTCTTGATCAATGGTTGTAAATGAATAAAGGACTATTTTATAAATAACTTGAAGTTAATGGAGAATAATGCAAAAGTCTAGGGGTATTATCGGAATTCGACCAAAAATCCTTAAATTTCTCTTTTTTCGGTTTAATATTCAGTATTAATATCTCATAAATAATTAAGAAGTTACAGTTTTCCATTATCTTCTCATTTCATTTGGTACTAGGGTTTTTTCTTTTTTTTTGGCGCTCCATCCCCATCATCATCAGTAATGGTTAATCTAGACCATGAATCGTTATCGAATCTTTTTCCACCCTCGAAATGTTCATACTGCTGCTAAGCAACCTCCTTCTTCGGTAACTTTCTTTTACATTTCTTCATATATATTATAATTTTTTTTATTTCATTAAACCCATGTACGGATTTGTACAGATTTAACTATTTTTTTTTAATGTTTATGCTCTGTTTTCTTTATTTTAATACTTAGTTTTAAGATTATAACTTAAAAACCAAAAAATCTTTTTTTTTTCTTGTTAAAGATTGACTCTTTTTTATTTTAATCACATGTTTTCACAACTATTATTAAATCCCAGATTTTAATTTCTTTTAATTTTGATTTTTTAAGATTTTATTGATTTACTCTGTTTCATATGAAAATTAATTAAAAGAAAATATGTTTTTATGATAAAGATTTAATCTTTAAATCACATGTTTTCATAACTATTATGAAATTCCAGATTTATAATTTCTTTTAATTTTGATATTTTTCTAAAGATTTTCTTGATATACTCTGTTTCATATGAAATATGGAAAATAATAAAAAAATAATTTTGTATGCTAAAGTTTGAATCTTTAATCTTTTAATTACATATTTTCACATATATTTTGAAATCCCAGATTTTATTTTCTCTTAATTTTAATCTTTTTAGATTTTCTTGATGTACACAGTTTTATATGTAAATATGTAAATTAATGAAATTTATTATTTGATAACAGGTTAGTTTTGTGGTTGTGAAGATCACAACAATTTGTCCAATTTCTTTACTTAAAAGAGTGAGTGACTTACTCAGATGGGAATACAAGAATTCGACATTGACTAATCTCCCATGGAAGCGGAAAACCCTACCAATATTTGCTGAAACCAGCCCTTTTTACCACACTTTAGAAAAACCCGCGCCTTTTGACATCCGAAAAAGAACATGATCTCGAATTAGCCCATCAAAGATTAGTGAACATTTGTGACAAAAGCATAGAATGCAATGTACCCGTTGTTATCGATGCAGAGGACACTTCAATCCAACCTCGTATTTTGTTGGTCTCTTTTTAATTCTTGTTTGACCAAACATATGTGAATTTTCATTTGATTGTTCACTGGTAATAATTTATTACTAAAATGGTTTTTCCATATGCAGATGATAAAGAAAAACAAAGATTACAATCAAGAATATAAAGGATGATGAAGAAAAACATTCGTTTACTCCTTTTCTTTCTTTGATTTGTAACTAGTTTTAGGATTTATATTTGAACTTTTTACGATTACTATGAGTTGTTCATATTTGATCATATTTAGTTCATGGATTTTTTCTCCATCACATATGAACATCGTCACGTTCATATATTATCACAGTTGTTCATTTGTAAACATTAATGTGTGATCATATGAACACACATAAAAGTGAATTTAGTATTGAAAAGTTAGGATTCTCTAAATAAAAAATTCTTATTGAAGCATCATATAAACTAAAGTGAAATTAATATATTTGTATATTTATCTTTTCCTAGTTGCTATGTAAAGAACAACATTGGTAACCATGTGAAAAAATCATTGGCTGAAAAAACCTTTGTTCATAAATGCACAAGATTTAAAATAGTAAGCCAATCGACGAATTATTTTTTTTTTCCAGGCCATACAAAAGTTTAAAAAGATATGTAATGAAAAAAGAAATAAATTAAGATGAGAGAGAAAAGAAAAAAGAAATCTAAATTACAAATAAAAAGATTACTATTTTACCCTTTTTAATTTCAGAAAAATGTTTAATATTCAAAAATAAATGAGTGGCTGAGAATGAGTTCTCGCAGTTCTCGCAAAAAACTGAGTTCTCGCATGAACTAATCCCTATATATATATATATATATATATATATATATATATATATATATATATATATATATATATATATATATATATATAGAATTAGGATATAATAAAAAGAGATTTAAAATAAAAAGAATAGGGAGGGTTGTGGGGCTGACACGTGTCCCAAAATTTAAAATCCAAAAAAAATCCCGTGAAGGGCAAAATGGTCATTTAACACCATAAATCTAAAAAACCTAACCCTATCATTTCTCTCTCTCAAAAACACAGCCACCATCTTCATCTAAAACTCTAAACCTAACAAATCTATCTCTCTCCCTCAAGATCTCGCCGGCCAACCACAACCACCACCACCTGCGACGACGGATTCCGGTGACAGGCGGCGGCGGCGACAGGTTCATCAATTTCATTCACATTTAACAATCTACAACAAACACAACATTCTATTTGCAGATTTCACTCGTTCAGTCGTTGAAGATCTATCTCAAGGTCATTCTCCGTTGATTTACATCAATCGGTTTCGTAATTACTGTACCGATCCTTCTGGAAACTGGTTAGTTATCTACATTTTCCCCAATTTTACATAAATTAGGGTTTATACAAATAGAATTCAGTTACATTGTAAACCTCGAAACTCGAATTGATACTATGTTTTAATCTGGACTCTAATACTGAGGAGCGGAAGGCTGATGATGATTCCGGCGATGATGATGATGACGGTTTGTGATGACGGTTTGTGATGATGATGACGGTTTGTGATGATGATGACGGTTTGTGATGTTGATGATGACGGTTTGTGATGACGGTGGCGGAAGACTGATGATGATTCCGGCGAAAGAGAAGACTGGATGATGATGATTCCGGCGATGATGATGATGATTCCGGCGACGGCGTTCCGGCTTTCCGGCGATGGTGATGATGATTCCTTTTGTGTATTTTCAGTAAGTTGTGCATAACAAGTTGTACATTTTTGTTATTTTTCAGTAAGTTGTGTATAACAAGTTGTACTTTGTGATGTAATAATAGTAAGTTTATGCATATAGATTTTTTTTATGCACATTGATTTTTTTATGCACACGTTTTTTTCCGGTGGATTTTTCCGGTGCACATGTGTTTGTTTTTGGTGGATTGATTTTCCGGTGGATTTTCCGGCGGTGGATATGTTTTGTATAAAAAAACTTATGTAAAATCAATACACATTATTTTGATAAAATCGATGCACAAGAAAATCGATGCACAAAAATTGAAATAGTTATGCACAAAGATTCAGAAAATAAGTAAATCTGGAAAAAAAAAAAAAAAAAAAAAAAAAAATTCCGCAAATTACCAAAAGGGCATGAAAGTTCCACTTATTTACAATCTTGCCACCGCGAAGATCAAAACAAATGGATGGCTAGGATCACTCCCTACCCTTTTTATTTTAAAAACTTTTTATTTTAACCTCCCCTATATATATATATATATATATTCAACTCATCGTTTCTAAGTTTTGAAAGTCTTACGGAAAGCCCAAACAAGCTTGTTTTGTTTCACCAGTGGAGTACCGTTAGAATTTTGTTATTATTATTGTTAAATTTAAGGCTATTTTGATCATTTCCTATCTTACCTCTCTGCTTATTCATATTGTAACAAAACTTTTGAAACCTAGCGGAAAAGATAATATAAACCCAACGGAAAAACGTAAGTAGTGTTTTAAACACCTAAAGTCACTAAAAATTTATGCACATGTTATACACAACCGGAATTGCTTAGCGTCTTAAAAACCACCGTTAACAACTAAAATCATCGCAATAACTTGTTAATCTCCCAAAAAAATCTCAAACTTACAAAATACTTAACCTTGTTGTGTGAAACTTGTTGTGAACCACCATACGACATGTCATAGTTTTTTTCAACACTGGGAATTACTTTCGATCATGTTTAAAAGTCGTTGAAAAAATCTAAATAATTAACAATGATAGGATTCATCATTCTTTATATAATGCTTAAACAAATCACATCAAAAACCTTGTAAACTTGAATAATATATTTTAACAATAAAATAACTCTTGTATTCCAATTATTGATTCATTCGAAAAACTAACCAAAACACTTTCTGCTATCTATATGAAAACTTGTATTAAATATGCAACTGAATACATAAAAAGCTTCCTTTCATCAATTTAAACAAAAGCTATTCAAAAAGTTAGATCCAATATTAAAACACGACAATTGCAATTTTTGTTTTTCAAGATCTTCCGATTCTTCCAATTCACTGATGATGTTCCTTTTAACTTTTTTTTTCTCGTATTTTTTGTCTTTAAATTTTTATTTTTCATTTTTTTTGTCCCTACTTCAAGTTAAAGTTAGTTTTTTTCCGTTAAATATTAACTAGAACTAACTGAAAGGATTGAAAATATATTTTTATTTTATTTTCTGTTTACGCCTTCAAATGAATTTATTTTATATATTTATTTTGTAATTTTCATCTTCCCGCATTTCGCATCTCATTTTTTGAAATATTTTCTCCCATAAATGAAATCTAGATGTATAGATCTAGAAATTCATAAGAGTTATCTTTATTCTCCATGCTTGATCAACTTTCGTTGTTGGTGTTCCGTCCGTTCAATTAAAATTTGTCGATTTCTTGGCTTGATCATGAATTTGTGTTTGGAAGTGTTATGAGTTAAAATTTTAAATCTAGTTATTTGAGGTTGATAGTTCAAAATAATTTTGATTTGAGAGTTTTGAAATAGTAATAGTTTGGAGGTATAAATTATAAAAGCTTAAAGACGGTAAAACCTTCAAGGTAGTGTAAAAAATAATATGGGACCAAAATATATTTAAAGACGGTAAAAGCTTCAAGATACTCTATAATACTATCATCCTCAAACCGAACAACAATCCAACATCACACTTATAGTGAAGAATTCTAAGTTTTTCATTATTTTAACCCGAAATTTCTTTGAAAATCCTATCAAGCGATCACCAATGTTGAAATTGATTGAAGGCTATTAATCCCATAGGTGCGATTAATGTATCATGATGCTCATATTCAACATTATAACTCGTTTTGATGGTCAATTGATTCATTGTTCTTCACATGCTCGTTTGAGAGTGTTTGAATGCTTTTTTAAAAGTGATGAGTTCGGTAAAGATATTATAAGGATAAAGTAGTAATTTGAATATAAGAAGCAACGAAATGGCTAACTTTGACCAACAAAGGACTACATAAGTAGCAGCTGAAACAAAACGAGCTTGTTTGGACTGCGAGGAGTGAATTTATGGGTCAAGCTTAAGAACAAATATACTAATTTTGTCTAGTTAAATATGTCACATATTAGTAACAAAGTTTTAATTTTTGGAAAATAACACTTCGGTCCATTCCGATTCCACACATCCTCGAGACCAATTTCTGAGAGTACCACAAACTGAGTACTGGTTTCTTAAAATTTATAGAATAGAGAAATGGACTCAGTATAGAGACTTCGGGTAAGCATATGAAATGTATCTGCTTGTAAATCTACAAGTGAATAATGCATTTCAGACACATTCTTGCCCGTTTGGGTTCCAAACTCGCCCTAATAAGGCAAACATTTCCGACTCTTTCGGGTGACATCTATAACATTATTTGCAGGAGAAAAAAAAATGATAAAATGAATGTTGAACCTAGTATTAACATTCAAAAACCCGGAGTTCATACACCGATACAACACAAAAAAGGTATGTACAAAAAGGTTTCAAGAGTGCACCGAGACGACTTTTAAACGTCAACAAAAACATCAGTTTAATACAGTTGTTGACAGTTGCATCTCAGAGAACAACAACAAAAGAAACAAAACAAGTCTAAATATAAACAGCATGAGTCTGTTAACTTTTTATATTTACCATAATTTGCATTTTTTTTTTGTGAACATGCCCTTTAGGGTTCTTCATGACTTCCCGACTCCTTTCCTTGTGTAGAAAGCCCGGTGCATTTGCAAACTGGGCAGGCGTTTTTCTCCACTAGCCACTTCTCGATGCAGTCTACATGGTACTCGTGGTTGCAATCCAGTATTCCGATCTTTTCTTGATCACTATAGTCCATCTAAAATACCAAAATCATCGTTGAATAATTAGATGCATAGTAATCAAATCCTATGTTTCATGAATCTAGTATTCTCTGTAATGGATTTTCAGTAAAATCCATAGTTTTTATTGGAAAATCTCGTTCCACCATCATTTCCAATGAAATTCGCTTTTTTAGTGGCATGATCCATCGTATTTAGTACAGATAGCAACCGACTAGATTGGTGGGTCGGGCAAGTTGGGTAATGGGTTCGAGTTATTTTGTGTGAGACAAAGCGAGTTGGGTTGACCCACAAACATTTTTATAAATGCCCCTTAAAAATAAGGTGTTAATTACAAAAACTATATACTCCCACCCATCCTAAAATAGTTCTTCACTAGACAAAAACACAAAATTCAAGGCAACTATAAACGTCTTTCAACCCGTATGCCCATTCCCTTATTAGTTCGACTTTTGGACGTGATTAAATGAACCGCTTGCGATAAACCATAACCTAAGACAAATTTATTGATACAATACAATAACTAAATCAAAAAATTGTTTGTATTAAAGAAATACCTGACAAATTGTGCATAGAGTAAGATCTTGATGTGCAGATGACAAATCTTCTATACGGGAAGAGATAAATATTCTCGTTTTCAGATGACCTAGAATGAAATCTTCAGATAGCCCCGACCCAGCATTCCCGATCTGTTCACCTAATGCAAGAAGCTCCTGCATTGAACAGAAAATTTGGGTCATGTTTTTTCGGGAAACTAGATTATCTTAGGTGCCTCGAGTCTTTTCTATAAATTTTCTACAACTTACCTCATAAGACATGTGATCTATATCCAACCGCATATCTCTATGATGATCAACTCTATGTCCATAATTAGCGAAATCCAACATTGCAACTCCCTGCTTGCGTAAAAAAAAACCCATTAATTATCAAAAGTAACACGTCATAAACACGAGTGAAATTTGCATGATATAGAAATATTACGTCTTCAGGGAGAACTCTTAAATGAGGTAAACCGCGTTGTCTTGTATTTGACTCTAGGATAAGTTCTTGTCCATGAGGCTGAAACACCCTAACACCTATTGGTTGTGCGGGACGCACAAACCTAGGCACAGGGGGCAGTGGCGGCATAGTTGGCGGTGGCGGATGCACAAATGGGACTAGATTTCCATTCGTATATCCTGTATTAAAACAAAAACCGAAGTTTCATACATTTATTACTTAAAATGAGATAAAAGGGAAACAAAGTTGGAAAATCAACAATCATTAATTATTGTTACCTTGCATAAACGGTATTCCAGGAGCACTGCCGGAAAACTGTTGGTCCAACCAAGGACCAGGTACCACCTGAAGCGGTTGCGGTAAAGCACCATGGTTCATTGGCATGAAGTGCAAGCCGGTGTTAAGATCAATAGCACCTATATGTACCCCACGTCCTACGGCCATAGGGATAACATCAAACCTTTGAAACTCCGGACCTATAAAAGGGCCCGAGCCAGGTGGTGCAGGGTAGGAGTAGTGAAAGTTGACATGAAACCCTTCATCGATCTTTCCTTTAAACGCATTATGAGCTTCTTCGATGGCATGATGGTTAGGAAAGGATAATTGATTATGAGGCATAAATGGAACCACTCTGGGACTAGGTGGGGCCGCAATGAACGTTATACCAGAGGGTAAAGGTCCATGATGATACTGAATTAAACAAGGTTCGGGTTGAAAATGAGCATGTTCTGTTTCTATATCGATCATTGGACCAGTATACACCATGTTCCGTTGCCTCATTTTTAAACGTAAGTTGCAAGTTAAACCTGAATCGTCAAAAAGGAAAACTCATTAACGATCATACTAAAACGTGACAATAATCCAACACATATACATTTTGATCATGCATTGCATGATATTCCAATACCATACTCGTTTTCTATGACATGATCATGCAACAACACGAACGAATAAACATTTCATGTGATTAATCAAGAAAACATGAATCAACGTTCCCTAATTTCCACAGATCAGCAAACAAACAAAAAAAATCAAAACTTTTCAATCTTACGTGCAAAATTAAACCAAACGAGCTACATATTTCATCGTTACAACCATTTCAACATTTAAATTTTAATCAAAATCCATAGAAACGAGCTGAAATTTACACAAATTATATCATATATGCAAACAAAATGAACAATTTAACATAACTAAAATATATATATGTATCCAAAAACAACCTCAAAAACTCGATTTTTTCGAGATTTCCCTAAATTTTCACAAATCATCAAACAATCAAACCCTTCAATTACACAAACCAAAATTTCACCAAAACCATCAAAATAACCAAAAAAAAAAAAAACATAAAAAGATGAAAAAGATGATACCTTTTGATCATGAAAGAACACCCAGAAGCTGAATTGAGATAATTTCTGCCCCTTCAACCAAAAAAAGCCCTAAAATAATCAAATTAAATACCATTATATAAAAAAAACACCAAATTCTTGTTAAATTTTTGATGAAAAAAAACACACCTAATAAGGGTTGATTGTGGGGTTGAAGAGGGATAATGGATCTGAATTTTTATTATTCTTTTTCAGCTGGATATAAATTAATTTTATACAAAATCAAATGAACAAAAATATACAAATAAAAAAAAAATATAAATAAATTAAAAGATTGACCTTTTTTACCGTTAACTGCAAATTTGTTTTTTTTTTTTTTGGATAAAATGCCCCTGATTTTGCGGTTTATTACGCATTTGCCACTTGTGAAGGTTATTTTTGTGTTTTGGGTTAGGGAATGGGGCTTGGGAAATGAGGGAATCACGAAATTGCCATTAACCGTGGTTTTGTTTTATTTAGTTTTTAGAAAGAGAAATTGAGTGTCGTGTTTGAACATGTGGTGAATTTATTACAAGTTACTGTATATATTTTTATATAATTTAATTTCTTTTAAATATCATTAAAGTAGTCTTTTTATACAATATTTTCATAAATAATTCGAGAAAAGGTTTTTGTCACTTGTTTTGTTATTCAAACGTCAAGAGAATAAAATTTGATTGAAAAGAGCGGTTTTAAAGTGAACACTTTTTCAAATGATTTCTAACTTCTTATATACGAAATACAAAAGAAAAAAGAACTTTTAACAATTAGATCCTTTAGGATTATTGATCAGATGTCATTTAGAACTCGTTCTACATTTTTTTCCTTTCAAGAAGAAAAACGTTTAAAAAGTTGAAGTTGAAATTGATGAGATGACAAATGACGAAAATAAAATTTGATTGAAAAGAACTTTTTTAAAGTGGACACCCTCTCAAACGAGTCTTTCTAACTATTTGATGTAGTCCAAGCCTACATCTAATACTAATTTTCTATATATGAATTACGAAAAAGAAAAAAAAAATCTTGATAATTAGATCTTTTAGGATTACTGATAAAATGTCAAAGACATCTGGTTATATATTTCTTTTTCTTTTCAAAAAGAAAAATATCAAATATCTAAAAGGTTGAAGTTGAAGTTGGTGAGATAACAAGTGACAATTAAATAAATAAGATTTTGCATGTTTACTTTAATTGAAAAGGATGAACTTTCGATTAAAAAGATTTTTTTGACCATATCAAAATGTCTAACTACGTTTAGACCTAAAATCTTTTATAAAGATATTATTATGTCTTATATGTTATCTTATTTAACTTGATTAAAACATTCATAACATAATGTACATTAATCATTCACCAACAACAATTTTAAGGATGTTAGCCTGGAATGTTTAATACAAAATATTATTAGAGAATTAAGGACTAAAAGATTTTAGGGTTATGTTAATGTAAAAAGGATGATTTCGAAAATATAGTATATCGATGTTATTAATCTAAAAAATATAAAAATATGTAATATATCTTTATGGACGTCATTATCATTTTCAATTTTTTTTTATTATAAATAAGGTCGTTTTTAAAATAAAATAAAAGTTTGTTCAAACACATAAACTGTTTTAAACATTGATGCCGATGCAACATGCGAGTTAGATAACACATGCGAGATACACGAAGACGAGATGGTTAACTTGCAGCTCAAGGAGATCGGCTGAAGTTGTTTGGTCCAAGATTGTTTTTTAATTTATTTTTAGTAATGCAATAAAGCCCAATTTGTGTTTGATTGGGATTCTTTTTACTTTCCTAAAAGTGAGGATTTACTTGCTTATTAGATACTTGATTTTTGGTTTTTGAGATGTTCATGAATTTTTGAATAAACGGATTATTCCGAGAAGGAAACTTAATCGAGAGAATCGATATCCCTGGTTCCCTTCGTGTCTTCTTGTTGTTTGTATCTAGATCCTCATCAAGTGGTATCAGATTCAAGGTTTCACCACTCATGGCAGGAAGAGGGCGACCACGAAACACCCGCCAAGGTGATGCTACTGCGATCCCTATCGCAACTCGGGATCCCCGGGACATTGAGGAAATTGAAAGACTACAACAACGAATCCACGAGTTAGAGAGCCAACAAGACGATCGCAATGAGGAAACCGAGTCAGTTTCCGTCGTCTGGGACGACGATTTTGACAGAGAGGAGAATCCTTTTGGCCATCGTCCGCAACAACAACAGCGACCTCACCCTCACACTAACGACCTGCTCCGTTCCTTAGGCGTTAGGGTGGAGATTCCTGACTTCTTAGGTACGTCCCAACCAGATGATTTTATTGATTGGATTAGCACAGTTGAACGCGTCTTTGATCTCAAAGATATTCCCGAAAATCTAAAGGTGAAAGTCGTAGCCATTAAACTTCGCAAGTATGCTTCGTTATGGTGGGATCACATCAAACAGAAACGTCGACAACAAGGTAAATCCCGTGTGGAAACATGGCCAAAGATGAAGAAACTGTTGACAGCAAAGTTTTTACCTCTTCATTATCGCCAAGAGGCTTTCTTGGAATACCATAGTCTCACACAACATCAGGTTTCTGTGGAACAATTCATCACTGACTTTGATCGGTTACGTATGCGTTGCGGGGCGGATGAGGAAGAAGAACAAGTTGTCGCCAGGTTCTTAGGCGCTTTAAAGCCTGACATCGCTGATATAGTCCAACTCCAACAATATTGGACCTTAGACGATGTTACTCGGTTGGCACTTAAAGTTGAGAAACAACTACAGCTTAAGACTCGTTCCACAGCCACACGTTTGCAACCCGCAACACGCCCTACCCCACCATCCAATGCTACTCAGCGTACCCCTACCCTTCCTCGCTCGGATGGTCCTTCATCAAACCCCAACACCTTAAATGCTGGCAAACGTTGTTATAAGTGCCAAGGGATAGGCCATTATGCTCGCGATTGTCCTAACAAGCAAATAGTCACGTTTGTTGATGAGTTACCTGATGATGAAATACCAGTGGAGGACGACTCACACACACAGGTCGATGAACATGTTATTTATCCCGATAAAGGAGAATCTTTAATTATTCAGCGGGTTTTGTCCGCGACCATAGATGCCTCGATAGATGATACACGTTGGCTACGCAACAATGTTTTTAGAACCAAATGTACTTCCAAAGGAAAGGTTTGTTCCGTTATTATAGATGGTGGTAGTTGCGATAACATTGTCGCCACTACAATGGTCGATAAATTGGGGTTATCAGTACAAGAACATCCTGAACCATATCAGCTCACTTGGTTGAAAAAAGGGAACGTCGTGCGTGTTACACAAAGGTGCTTAGTCACCTTTTCGATTGGCAATAAATACACGGACGAAATATGGTGCGAAGTAATACCCATGGATGCATGCCACTTACTGTTGGGTCGGCCTTGGCAATATGATCGTCGCACCAAACATGACGGGTTTCGCAACACATATAGTTTCAAAAAGGACGGTTTACACATTGTTCTCGCCCCGCTGGACCTACGCGATTCTCCTCCATCCGCCATGTTTCTCTCCAGGTCTGAATTTCTTTGTTTTTCTAAAACTAATGAAATGACTTTTTGTCTCGCTGTAGTCATGGCCGAAATAAATCCCGCGACAGACAACCAAATTCCAACACTTTTGCAACCTTTGTTCGATGAATTTCTGGATGTTTTTCCAGCGGATATACCTGCTGGTTTGCCCCTTACACGCGAGATTCAACATTGTATCGATTTCATGCCGGGTGCCAGCCTTCCCAACAAACCCGCTTATCGAATGAATCCGAAAGACTACGCTGAATTGCACCGCCAGGTCACAGAATTACTTGATAAGGGACTCATCCGTGAAAGCATGAGTCCGTGTTCCGTACCTGCCCTCCTCGTCCCGAAACATGGGGGCGCTTACCGAATGTGTATTGATAGTAGAGCGGTAAACAAGATTACCATCAAATACCGTTTTCCTATTCCACGTTTCGATGACCTTCTAGATCAGTTGCATGGGGCAAAGATTTTCTCTAAAATTGATTTACGTAGCGGGTACCATCAAATCCGTCTACGACCAGGCGATGAGTGGAAAACCGCTTTTAAAACACGGGATGGTTTATATGAATGGATGGTGATGCCGTTCGGTCTTTCAAATGCACCAAGCACGTTCATGAGATTAATGAATCATATTTTTCGTGAGTTTATTGGGCGTTTCATGGTAGTCTACTTTGATGATATTTTGGTTTTTAGCACAGACATCGATCAACACCTCTTACATCTTCGCGATGTGTTTTCTGTCCTTCGCGAACAAAGGTTATTTGCCAACCAAAGTAAATGTCAGTTTCTTCAAGAGGAAGTTGTTTTTCTTGGTTATGTGATCTCTAGCGACGGCATCCAAATGGACAAAAACAAAGTGCATGCTATTACATCTTGGCCTACTCCTAAGTCTTTACATGATGTCCGCAGTTTCCATGGATTGGCCTCGTTTTACCGGCGTTTCATACGTAATTTTAGTACTATTGTTGCTCCGATCACTGAATGCTTAAAACAACGTACCTTCTTATGGACACCTGCCGCACAACGCGCTTTTGACGAACTCAAAGTACGCGTGACCAGCGCCCCTGTTCTTGCCCTCCCCAATTTCGATGAGGTTTTCCAAGTAGAGTGTGATGCATCGGGTTTGGGGATCGGAGGTGTTCTTAGCCAAGCCATGCGCCCAATCGCTTTCTTTAGCGAGAAACTTAATGATACTCGACGCCGATACAGTACCTACGACAAAGAATTCTACGCCATCATCCGCAGCCTTGAATATTGGCGACACTATCTTTTACCAATGGAATTCATATTATATTCTGACCACCAAGCGTTACGCTACATTCATGGACAGGCTAAGCTTAATCCTCGACACGCAAAATGGGTCGAATTACTTCAGGACTTCTCTTTTGTTATCCGACACAAAGCTGGCTCGGCAAACACGGTGGCAGATGCCTTAAGTCGCCGTGATTCACTCCTCGTTTCGGTACGTTTACAAGTGCATGGTTTTGACGTATTCAAACAATTATATCATGAGGACTTTGATTTTGCTTTAGCATGGGAGGGCTGTCCTCAACGTCCTTTTCATAATTTTGTTAAGCAGGATGGTTTTTTGTTTCGCCATAACCGGTTGTGTGTGCCGCGTTGTTCTTTGCGGGACGCGATCATTCTCGAATTTCATCAAGGCGGAATGGGTGGTCATTTTGGGAGAGATAAAACAACCAGTCTTGTTAATGAACGTTTTTACTGGCCGAATATTGTTAAAGATGTTTCCCGTATTATTGATCGTTGTCGCGTTTGTCACATAGCTAAAACGACGCATACTAATTCTGGTCTTTACACCCCATTACCCGTCCCTGATGGTCCATGGGAGGATGTTAGTCTAGACTTTATTTTGGGTCTTCCTCGTACACAACGTCACAAAGATTCTATTATGGTTGTAGTTGATCGTTTCTCTAAAATGGCTCACTTTCTTCCTTGTACGAAAACCTTCGATGCTAGTCAGGTGGCTCGCCTTTATTTTCAGGAGATAGTTCGATTACATGGTATCCCCAAGAGCATTACCTCAGACCGCGATGTCAAGTTTGTCAGCCATTTTTGGCGTACATTGTGGAAACGTCTAGGTTCTCGGTTGCAATTTAGTAGCTCCCATCACCCTCAAACGGATGGGCAGACTGAGGTTACTAATCGTAGTGTGGGCAATCTTCTTCGTAGCCTCGTGGGTAAAAATATTAAGCAATGGGATTTGGTTTTGCCACAAGCTGAGTTCGCATATAATCGGTCGTCTCATAGTTCCACAGGTAAGAGCCCGTTCTTTATCGTTTATGGCCGGAACCCTTTTACCCCATTGGATCTTTCTCCGTCACCAGCTAAGGAACATTTTAGTGCTGAAGGTGATGCCCGAGCCCAAGAGATTCGTGATCTTCATGTGCAAGTGCGTGATCAAATTATTAAACATAATCTTCAATATCAACAGCGAGCTAATAAACATCGCAAGCAAGTGGTCTTCAATGAAGGTGACTTGGTTTGGATTCATTTGCGGAAAGATCGTTTCCCTGGAGGTCGATTCGGTAAACTTCAGCCTCGTGCAGATGGGCCATTTCGAGTGTTACATCGCATCAATGATAATGCGTACAAGATTGATTTGCCCGGTCATTATAACGTGTCTGCTACTTTTAATGTGGGAGATTTACGTCCGTATGTCCCGGATGATGTGGATGCTGGTGCGGACTCGTGGTCGAGTCCTTTTCAAGCAGGGGAGGATGATGCCGATGCAACATGCGAGTTAGATAACACATGCGAGATACACGAAGACGAGATGGTTAACTTGCAGCTCAAGGAGATCGGCTGAAGTTGTTTGGTCCAAGATTGTTTTTTAATTTATTTTTAGTAATGCAATAAAGCCCAATTTGTGTTTGATTGGGATTCTTTTTACTTTCCTAAAAGTGAGGATTTACTTGCTTATTAGATACTTGATTTTTGGTTTTTGAGATGTTCATGAATTTTTGAATAAACGGATTATTCCGAGAAGGAAACTTAATCGAGAGAATCGATATCCCTGGTTCCCTTCGTGTCTTCTTGTTGTTTGTATCTAGATCCTCATCAAACATTTTATTATATATGTTTTAAAGTGTTACACACCATCCATATTAGTCCAATTAAAAAAGTTACTAAAAATTTCAATAAACTAAAACAAAAATAAATTAGTAAAAACTAAAAAGTGCTTCAATTGCAAATAATATATGGTCCATCCCCAACAAATTTAAAAGATTCATAACAATGACATTTCTTATTTGGAAAAAGCAAATTTTATCTAATTGCTACGAAAAGAGGTGTTTTATATTAAAAAAAAAAAAAAATGTAAACTAAAAATAGGTAATAAGCCATCAAATTCAGTTATGTGTTTGTTGAAACAAAGGAAAAGCATGAAATTGAGTGTTTGGATTAAAAATTAAAATGATGATGTTGAATGGGTCTCATCGTTAGACCAATATTGGTATTTTATGAATAATCAAACATTGTCAATCTCCGAATATTCCTTAAAAATAAACCATATAATTAATATTCCGTGTTTATTTATACTAGCATATTCCTCGTGCGAAGTAAGTAAATTGATAGTGTAATGATGGTGGGAGTTATTGACTAATTCACTATGATAGTAGTTTGATTCATCGTATGTGTATTTTATGTTGTGTAATTGTTTTAAAAAGGAAATATTTTAAGTATTTTAAAATGTTTTTGAAATTAAAAAGTAAAATATTAAATGTTGAAAGTATATAAATTGGAAAAAAACAAACCTAATCGTCTCAAGCTCGGTTAATTTATATGATGATTAGTTATTTGTAATATGATGTATTTCTATGTTTCAAAATGTAGTATTTTAATGTATTAAATGGTTTCATTAACAAACATAGTATGAAAATACAACAAAACTCAAAAAACCGCAAAAATAAGTGAGTTACGCTAACTGGATGTAGCATATGCAAACTGTTTGACAATTTGTAAAATAGCCTAACGTTTTTTGTAATATTCATACTTTGGGCCTGGTTCTCTGTAGTCTGTATAAGTAAAAAGAAAAAGCCCAACGTTTTTAATAAATTGTGTTATAGCTTATTCTAAATGATTTAAAAGTTGTTATAATAAGCTTGAAGTAGTTGTTTATATTTAAACAAATAAATTATATTCAGAAAGCTAACTCAAACACCACTAAGTAAAAGGTCAAAACAAGTTCGGATTTAATACATCATTCTTCGGTTGCAATTATTTTCATTTTGTAAAGAAAGTTTATTTTTTACAAAAATTAAAGTTCATGACATGTAATAAGGAGACATGGTAGACAATGTCCATAAATACACGTAAAAAGAAGACACATTCAAAAGGCAATGTACAATGATTTAACCCTTTTAAACAATATACTTTCAATTTTGATGCAGGGGCCCTTTCTGATATGAATATGGCTACTGGATATGTCAACTTTTGATGAAGACTTATTTACTTTCAATTTATTTAGTTTCTTTGTTTACAAATAAAAATTGATTGGGAAATATATTCCTACTCAATTTACGTCCATTATAATAGGAAAGTCGGTCTACTCCTGATAAGGGTGATTTGCCTTTTCCTATAAGTATTTTATGTTTTATGTATTGAAAGATTAGTTTTTGTTTTTGATATTAAAGAATAACCCTACTGGTTAATTCCTTTGAGCATCTCAATCTTTTGTGTTTGGCCATTTGATTAGCGATCCGCATCATTTGGTATCAGAGCACTTGGTACCCAAATGGCCGGTCGTGGTAGACCTCCTCGTAACGCCGCTCGAAGAAACGCCGACGGAGGCATCGATGGTGTTCAGAGAGATCCACGGGACATCGAAATCGAACGCCTTCAACAAAGAGTTAGAGACCTCGAACTCCAACAGGAGGTTGAAGATGAGGAAACCGAATCGAACCCCAGCGTCTGGGACGTGAGGGACGAGGAGGAGGAGAATCCTTTCGCCAATCCCCGACAGAATTTTCAAGGCATGAATCGTGATGACCCTTTACGCAACTTTGGGATGAGAATAGAGATTCCAGATTTTGAAGGCAAGGCACATCCAGATGAGTTTATCGATTGGTTGAGTACCGTAGAGAGAATTTTTGATCTGCGAGATATTCCAGAACACTTAAAAGTGAAGCTCGTTGCTATTAAACTTAGGAAATCCGCATCACTATGGTGGGACCACCTGAAGAAACAACGCTTAAAGGAAGGAAAATCAAAAGTGGAGACGTGGGTAAAGATGAAAAAATTGCTACAAGGAAAATTCCTTCCCATTAATCATCGACAAGAAGCCTTTCTAGAATACCACAACTTATCTCAAAGAAATTTGGGTGTTGAAGAATTTGTCGCTGAGTTTGATCGTCTTCGGATGAGGTGTGCTGTGGAAGAGGAAGAAGAACAAATAATTGCGCGTTTTTTGGGTTCCCTTCGACCTGATATCTCCGACGTAGTCCATCTCCAACAATATTGGACTTACACTGATGTGTGTCGGTTAGCCCTCAAGGTTGAAAAACAACTAAAGAACCGAGGACAATCAAAGGGCAGTAAGTTCACAACCCCTTCAGCCCGGTTAACCCCAACAACACCCATCAAGACTTCTACATTAAAACAAGACATCCCCGGTGTTTCAGCAAACCAACGTGTCATTCGGTGTTTTAAATGCCAAGGAATTGGTCACATAGCACGAGAGTGTCCAAACAAACAAATGGTGACTTTAGTTGAAGAGACAACACCTGTATATGATACCGAGAATGAAGAAGAAGAAAATGAAGTAGACGACGAGGTTGTATATGCTGATCATGGAGAAGCTTTGGTAGCACAACGTGTTCTTAACGTGGCGGTGTCAAAAATGGTTGATGACGGGTCGTGGTTGCGAAATAACATATTTCGAACCAAATGTACAACCAAAGGAAAAGTATGTAGCGTAATTATAGATGGGGGCAGTTGCGAAAACATGGTGGCAACAAGCATGGTTGAGAAATTGGGCCTTGATGTTGAAGAGCATCCGGAACCGTACCAACTTACATGGTTAAAAAAAGGAAACGTCGTCAAGGTTAGTAAACGTTGTTTAGTTCATTTTTCGATCGGAAAAAGATATAATGACGAAGTGTGGTGCGAAGTCATTCCCATGGATGCATGTCACATTTTGTTGGGAAGACCGTGGCAATACGATCGAAGGACTAAACATGACGGGTTTCGAAATACTTATAGTTTTAAAAAGGATGGGATAAATATCATGTTAGCACCACTTGATACAAGACAACACCCTACTGATGCACTTATACTTACAAAATCTGAATTCATGGGGTTAACAAAAGTCATTCCTTCTTCCATAATGTTTGCATTAGTAGTGACAGAAGCAAATGAAATTCCACCAACCATTCCAAACATGATCCACCCTTTGTTAGCTGAATTTCAAGACGTGTTTCCCGAAGATATTCCACATGGGTTGCCACTAATGAGGGAAATACAACATTGTATCGACTTTTTACCGGGCTCGAGCATTCCAAACAAGCCAGCATATCGAATGAACCCGAAAGATTTTGAAGAATTACATCGACAAGTCAATGAATTACTCGAGAAAGGACTCATACGTGAGAGCATGAGCCCATGCGCTGTACCAGCTTTGTTAGTTCCAAAACACGGAGGCACTTTTCGCATGTGTATCGATAGTAGGGCAGTCAACAAGATAACTATTAAATATCGATTTCCCATTCCACGATTCGATGACCTGATTGATCAATTACATGGGTCGAAATTTTTTTCAAAAATTGATTTGCGAAGCGGATACCATCAAATTCGCATGCGACCAGGAGACGAATGGAAAACCGCTTTTAAAACACGTGATGGATTATATGAATGGATGGTGATGCCTTTCGGGTTATCAAATGCACCGAGCACTTTCATGCGTCTCATGAACCATATTTTCAAACCCTTTATTGGTCGTTTTGTTGTCGTTTATTTTGATGACATTTTGGTTTTTAGCAGGAATCTCGAACAACATTTGCTACACCTTCGACAAGTTTTTTCAGTTTTGCAAGAACAAAAGTTGTATGCAAATAAGAAAAAGTGTCATTTTCTTACCAATGAAGTTCTTTTTCTTGGCTACTTGGTTTCTGGAGAAGGAATACGAGTGGATAGCTCAAAGGTGGAAGCGATTACGAGTTGGCCTACACCTACTACGATTCACGATATTCGGAGTTTTCATGGGCTGGCATCTTTTTACCGGCGTTTTATTCGAAACTTTAGTAGCATTATTGCCCCTATGACGGAATGCATGAAAGGTGGGAAATTTCGGTGGACTAAAGAAGCAGGTAATGCATTTGATGAGTTGAAACGAAGGGTTACACAAGCACCGGTCTTAGCTCTTCCTAACTTTGACGATTTATTTCAAGTTGAATGTGACGCCTCTGGTCTTGGTATTGGCGGTGTGTTAAGTCAAAATCAACAACCAATTGCGTTTTTTAGTGAAAAGTTCAATGAAGCTCGTCGCAAATATTCGACATATGATAAGGAATTTTATGCAATTGTACGAAGTCTAGAGTATTGGCGTCATTATTTATTGTCTAATGAGTTTATTCTTTTTTCCGATCATGAAGCTCTCAAATATATCAATGGACAACATAAGCTCAATCCTCGTCATGCGAAATGGGTCGAGTTTTTACAAGCTTATTCATTCATTATTCGACATAAGGCAGGTGTTTCAAATGTCGTTGCTGATGTTTTAAGTCGGCGACATGTTCTTACTTCAACATTGAAAGTTCAAGTACGCGGTTTTGATACTTTTCGGGAATTGTATCAAGATGACCCAGACTTTAAAAATATTTGGAGTCATTGTGACGCTGGATCTTTTCAAGATTTTTCAAAGCATGATGGATACCTATTTAAGGGTGCTCGTTTATGCGTCCCTTTGAGTTCGTTACGAGATTCAATCATTCTTGAGAGCCACGCGGGGGGTCTTGCTGGTCACTTTGGAAGGGACAAGACCTTGAATTTAATTCGTGGTCATTTCTATTGGCCTAAGATGGAGCGAGATGTTTCACGAATCATTACACGTTGTCGGGTTTGTCATGTCGCTAAAACCCACCACACTAATGCAGGTTTGTACACCCCGTTACCTGTCCCCGAGGCTCCTTGGGAGGACGTTAGTTTGGATTTTGTCATGGGTTTACCTCGAACCCAAAGACAAAAAGATTCGATTATGGTAGTTGTTGATCGGTTTTCTAAAATGGCTCATTTTGTGCCTTGTTCCAAAACATACGACGCGAGCCAAATAGCAAGGTTGTACTTTTCTGAAATTGTCAAACTCCACGGAATTCCAAAGACCTTAACTTCAGATCGAGATGTTAAATTTGTGAGCCATTTTTGGCGTACATTATGGAAACGCATGGGTTCAAAGTTACAATTTAGTAGCTCTCACCACCCTCAAACGGATGGTCAAACCGAGGTAACCAACCGGAGCTTGGGAAATCTGTTGCGTAGTCTCATTGGTGATACTCCTAAGCAATGGGATCTTACACTCGCTCAAGCCGAGTTTGCATACAATCGTTCAACTAATCGCACTACAGGAACAAGTCCGTTTATGATAGTTTATGGGCGAAATCCATTTACTCCACTTGATTTGACACCAATTCCACTTATAGAGCATGTTAGTGTTGAGGGGGAAGATCAGTCCAACAAAATTAAAGAACTCCACCAAAAAGTGCGTGATCAGATTATTAGGCATAATGCAAAGTATCAAAATCGAGCCAACAAACATCGAAAGCGAGTTTTATACAAGGAAGGTGATCTTGTCTGGATTCATTTACGAAAAGAGCGTTTCCCTGCTGGTCGTTTTGGGAAATTAAAACCACGTGCTGATGGACCTTTCCGAGTGCTAAAGAGAATCAATGACAATGCGTATAAAATCGAGCTTCCCGGTCATTATAACGTTTCAGCCACTTTTAATGTAGCTGATTTGTCACCGTACATTGGCTCTAGCGATGACGAAATGGACTCGAGGGCGAGTTCTTTTCAAGACGAGGAGGAGGCCAGTTCTTTTCAAGATGAGGAGGATGATGCAGGGGCCCTTTCTGATATGAATATGGCTACTGGATATGTCAACTTTTGATGAAGACTTATTTACTTTCAATTTATTTAGTTTCTTTGTTTACAAATAAAAATTGATTGGGAAATATATTCCTACTCAATTTACGTCCATTATAATAGGAAAGTCGGTCTACTCCTGATAAGGGTGATTTGCCTTTTCCTATAAGTATTTTATGTTTTATGTATTGAAAGATTAGTTTTTGTTTTTGATATTAAAGAATAACCCTACTGGTTAATTCCTTTGAGCATCTCAATCTTTTGTGTTTGGCCATTTGATTAGCGATCCGCATCAAATTTTGGAACACATAAAGGAGGAGAGGGAGTGTCTGACTACTCTCCTATGTAGAAATGTACGCACATCATGTTACTTGGTTTCAAGTTGATGGTGGTTGGTTATGGTCGCGTAGAGATCAGTCGGTCTATAGAGGTGGATATCTGATGATGCTGATGTCCACCATGGTTGGTGATAGCTATTAAGTGTGAATTGATTATTCGTTTAACAACTCACAATCGTTTGACCCGCTCTCACGTTAACAAAATTTCTTACATCTATCTCTCTCTCTCTCTCTCTCTCTCTCTCACACACACACACACACACACTAGGCCCGGTCTTTGGTTTAGACATGACCCAAACAAACGGGTATATATATAGAAAGGTTAAGGGTTAATAATGTTTTAATCACAAAACAACAAAACTGTCATCCTTTTATCCTTTTAACAACAATACTATTTTTTTTGGTTGATTTGTTGAACAAATCACAAAACTTTAATCCTTTTAACCAAAAAACTCTATTTTGCAACGTTTTTACTCTGATGTTTTGTTGACTTGTTAAAAAAAATACAAATCTTGTTTTGACTTAATGGAAAAGTCCCTTTATACATGACTACTATCAACATGGTTAAAGCCGTTACAAGTCAAAATGGGTCGACCCGCTAACAAATTTATGTCCATTTTTATTATGAAAAAATGAATGCGTTAATTATAATTGCAAAAAGTAATCATTACAACACTAATCTGATTCTTAGAACGCTTTGAATGGTGATAATATCACCAACAAAAATTTAGAGTAAAAACATTACTTAAAAAAGTTTTTGTGGTTAAAATGATAAAAGAATGAAGGTTTTGGGATTTTTTCAACAAGTTAACGAAACTTTATAGTAAAACATTACAAAAAAAAGTTTTGTGGTTAAAACGCTTAATGAATGAAAGTGTTGTAATTAAAACATTAACACAAAAGTTAATCCACCACACCCTTTTTTGAACATTCGTTAGGCCATGTGACTATTAGAGTAGATCGGTTGGAAATCATGACGATTCAACGATCTTTGTAGGTTCCTTAAGATGGTTACTAGTGAACTAACTTCGGACATGAATCACGTCTTTGCTGTCATTCTTTTCTTAGAGCATCTCTAACGTATGCACTAAACATTACACCAATTTTGGTGTAAACAAAAAAATCTTCACGGTATATCTTCACACCAAATGTTTTTGCTCTAATATATACACCAAATGTTTACACTAAATTTTTCAATTTATAACCAAATAATAAAGCCATACAATTGCTAGTTTAATGTATGTAAACCTTTAGTTGACTAAATGTAAGTAACTCGTAATAAAACGTTGATTTAGATAAATTCCCTTACATCGAATATGTGTTAGCATAAATTGAGTCTTTTTCCTCACGCATTTAACGGCCCGTCTAATTATAGCAACTTTACATGTAAATACGTCACATAAGGGTATGTTAGAGTGAACAAATAAAAAGGTATGGACAAATTAAAAAGAAATTATGAAAAATCCTGAAAAACCTCGTTAAGGTAGCGTTGGCTCATCCGACGTATTTAATCCCGAAATTATTCTTTTAGAAAATGCAACAAGCTTCAACATTATTTATTTTGGCGTGATTTGTTTTAAAATTTCTTTATAGTTTTATTATATTTTAATTAGTTAAACTAGGTAATAATAAATTAAAAAATTAAAGAAAGTTGTATTATGTGTTTTATATTATAATAAGATTTTATTATAAATAATAATTCTTTATATTAATTATGTAACAAATATATAAAATAATCAATTATGTGACAAATATATAACTAATCAAACATTAAAGCAATAAAAACTAAACTAAAAATCATTTAAGAGATAAAAATATAATATAATAAGATTTGGTGAAATGAGTCATTACACTAAATTTGATGTAATTTGGACATTATTATTTATCTTATCAAATTGATGTAGTATTTGATATTAATATTAAAGAAGATTTTTTATAATTTAATTCCAAATTTGATGTTAAAATTAAATTTGGTATTAACATTGGAGATATTAAGATTAGTTTTGTGGGTTTCTAGTTGAGGAGTAGAAAAGGGACAAATAGTAGATGCTAAAAGCAATGAGTTCATGTGGTGTAACGTGTAAGGTTGGGAGTCACAATCATTGGGATATTTGATTTGGAAAAAAGTCCTTTTGGTCTATTAGTTCAACAAAAAAAGATGCATGGGTCAATTACATATGTTGACTCTTTACCTAACACACTATCAATCACCATTTTCATATAGGGTTTTTTTCTCAATTCAAGTTTTTTTTTTTCTTTTTTCGAATATCAGTTTTTGATTCAGATGTAAATAATCGTAATTGGGATGTATATATATGACTGTTTACAAATCTTTTATGTTGATATGAAGATATATTTATCTAAGAAGATTTGAACCTGAATTATTCTGAAAATCACGAGTTAAAGAATGTTATATGATTAAAGTAGTACACATTTTATCAATCACCATTTAAATGTTAAAGAAAGCTCTTATCGTGATCGAACTCTCAAAACAACCCTCACTTATCTTCCTTGTGTAACCTCTCCAACAAAAAGCTAATAATAAAATCACTACTTTATGATTTGGATACATTCATACTAAATTCTCTAATCATCCTCTCTATATAATCTATTTATAATATCATCATTTAATTTGTATAAACAACAAATCATGTTAAATTAAGTATTTCTTTCCTTCAAATGTTGATGCCATCACCAAAATGTTTGATTTACAAAAAAACTCAAAAACTGTTGGTCCAGAATCAGGAACATATAACAAGAACGAGCAATAGATTGAATAGACGGAAGAGATAAACACGAATAATCAAAGATAAACCAAATATTATTAATAAACGTTAAAGATTACAATGGTTTAAACTGAGAAATCGTGGTATGGCTAAGGAGAAGATTAAACATAATCTTCTCCCTAATCCGGTGATCGGCCGGATCGGGTCGCCTCCAAAACCCTGAAAACTCCAAAACTACCTCCAAACTCTTAACCTAAAAGATGCAGAAAATTCACTATATATAGGCATGTGTCTCATCCGTACGGATGAGACTCTCATCCGTACGGATGAATATTAAGCTCAGACCGAATATAAGTGTTCATCCGCACGGATGAGACTCTCATCCGTGCTTATGAACCCACATCCGCACGAATCAATGCAGAAGGTGAATTTCGCACTTTTACAATCAACTAGGTGTACAACATTACAAATAAACATTAATAATAAATTTGCTAAGCTATGGACATCCAAAAAGTGCATCAACAAACTCCCCCTTGGACATAGCTTACAAATTGTTGTAGACACCTCTTGCAATCTTCAGTCAGTCTCTGCAGTGGTACCAGTATTACTTGAATCTTCAAGCTACAATAAAGTCTTCCAGAATAAACGTGACAAATCAAACTTCGAAAACCAACGTTTTCCGCCCGTTGTTGTCGAAATGCTAAGTAGACATTCTGTAGTTTCTCTAACTTCACTTGAACAAACATGCAACCCAAAGAACCATAAGCAGCAAGACTCCCCCTGAGACTGAACTCTACAGACTCTGATACGATCATATCAATAATGTAACAATCTTCACATAAACCAATCTGCTATGAATTACCAACTGTAAACTTCCCCCTCCAGATAAGCTTCTCCTAATATATAGACATCGATGCTCAAATCGTCTTTATCATGACTTAAACTGTATTAGGCAAAAAATAGAGGACTCAATCCACAACTAATAATCCAAAACAAGTCAGCAGACATTCAGATTCATCAAAGATCACGTACCATAAATCTGTGATTGCCAAACAATAACCAATAACAGATTCCCTCCATAAAGCGGAATCACAAATACGCGGAATATATAAATATAACGTCGATGGCCCATAAATAACCGGATGCTCCCGATTACCCCACAAAATAAAACCTGTGATTCTCCACATCTTCACTTTAATACTGACCCAATGAATATAGGAGGTTATCCATCAGATCTAGACGTGATGCGCGTAACTTGAACCGATATCCGAAAAACGGTCGAAAAATAAATTTTTCGAAGTTTTATAAAACTCTTATTTTGTCAAATCGTGTTGGCTGACAAAACGTGGAGATGAAAAACTGACAGTTTTCGGGATGTTATTTTTACTTTTTTTTTTTTTTTTTTTTTTTTTTTTTTTTTTTTTTTTTGATAAATACCGGTTCGTGCGAAAGAACACTTATTCGTACGGATTAAACGTTGGTTCGTACGGATTAAACGTTGGTTCGTACGGATAGCTAACTCATTCAATCTTGACATGGTCACCTTCATTCGCACGTATGAGATTCTACATGCGTACGGATGAGCTTATTCATTCGCACGGATGAGCCTCATCCGTACGGATGAAGTTCTTCGAAAATCTGGGCAGAAGGTCAGCCGCCAAGAAACCCAAAACCCTAATTTTGACGTTTTGATCGCGTTTTTCACCACCAAAACCACCAAAATACTCCAGATAACCTGATTTTCAAACCCTCTATTCCAAACATCCAATACCATCATCAAAATCGAATAGGATAACCAAAAAGTGGAGAAAACACATACCCATTTTAACGTCTTCAATCTCAATTCGTTCCAAATCAAGAGCTCGGTGTTAACCGGCTCTGATACCAATTTGTTGGTCCAGAATCAGGAACATATAACAAGAACGAGCAATAGATTGAATAGACGGAAGAGATAAACACGAATAATCAAAGATAAACCAAATATTATTAATAAACGTTAAAGATTACAATGGTTTAAACTGAGAAATCGTGGTATGGCTAAGGAGAAGATTAAACATAATCTTCTCCCTAATCCGGTGATCGGCCGGATCGGGTCGCCTCCAAAACCCTGAAAACTCCAAAACTACCTCCAAACTCTTAACCTAAAAGATGCAGAAAATTCACTATATATAGGCCTGTGTCTCATCCGTACGGATGAGACTCTCATCCGTACGGATGAATATTAAGCTCAGACCGAATATAAGTGTTTATCCGCACGGATGAGACTCTCATCCGTGCGTATGAACCCACATCCGCACGAATCAATGCAGAAGGTGAATTTCGCACTTTTACAATCAACTAGGTGTACAACATTACAAATAAACATTAATAATAAATTTGCTAAGCTATGGACATCCAAAAAGTGCATCAACAAAAACCTTATAAGAAAGTAATAGTTCGATTAGCTACAATTGTAATCTTCACTTCTATAGTTTAGGTTTACCGAACTGTTTTTTGTGGGTACAAATAGCTTTAACATAGTATTTATTTTTATTTCGACAAAACTACCGAGAAGATAACTATTTTCTCTGCTTCCATTATGTTTTCGCTCGCTTATATGTCTACTTCTTTTTACCTTTTACCCAAGAAAGCACACACAAGATAACTACCTTACAATTTCTTTAGAGGGTGTTTGTTTCAACTTATTAATTGGGCTTATGAGCTTATGCAATTTTTTTAGCTCATAAACTCATTTTTTCAGCTTATGAGATTATGGCTTATTTAAAGTCATAACCTCAACTTGATAAGCTTATAAGCCGAAAAAAATAGGCTTATGAGTTTATGAAAAATTACATAAAATCATAAGTTGGTTATATAAGCCGAAACAAACACCCCGCTTAGGAATGAAACAAGAACGGAAAGTTAGTTATCAATATTTAGGTATCCTACATTTGACATCAATTTTATAGGTCCCCCTTTTATATAGTTGTGTTGAACGGGACAAATGAAATGGTAGATGGTAAGGGCAATAAGTGTAACATGTTGGGGGGTCACAATCATTGGGAGATAAGATTGCAATGGAGTCCATTTGGTGTATGTATTTGACAAAAAGGTATTGGTTATTTTCATTTACTTTACTTTTTTACCTAACATTCTTACATTCACCATGAAAATATTAATTTATCATTGCAATTTTAATGATAGACAACCAGTCAAAAGAAATGGAATTAAAGGAAAATATGGATGTTACAGATCACATTTATTGACTTTTGTGAGTTGTAAATGTGTCTCAGTTATTTTGAAAACTGTGGTATTTTAATTGTAATCACTTGTGGTGTAGTACAAATCATGTATATAAGTTTTATAGGTAGAAGAGAGAACTCGAAAAGATTTAATTGTATAAATCGTTTATATGGTTTGATTATATTGTAGTTTTCGTTCATAATTGAATGTAAACCAAGCTAATGTGAGAAACTTTTAATACCGATATTGTATGTGACAGAGACAATTTATTCAATTAACACATCTACATCTTTTGCATACACCTTTCTTGTTATTGACTATATTTACAAATAACGTTCTGCATATGGATTCTACTTACACTTTTAAATAGGGGATGGACGGAAACAACAATCTCATCAAACTACGAGAACGATTTATGTAATTATCTCAAATGCAAATATAGTTCCTCCATCTCGTATGTCACATGCCTTTATGAAAACATTTTGTAATATATTTCGAAGTAGATTGTCTTTACTTATAACTTGTTTCATATATAAAAGGTTTCTAACCAGCCGTTCAATATAAAACCATCAAAATGTGGTTTGTAACTACCAACACCGTATTGTTCATGAGTCGTGGTTACGGATTCGTAACTTCATGTGATTTGAGGGGCGTGTTATAAATTAATTCGTATGGTTCGTCGGTCCATATTTTGTAGTTGTTGGGGTAGGGTATTAATTACCCATACTCGGGGACACCGAAGGCTCCAGCATTTAGAGAGCAACGGAACCAGCCGGGGCGGAACTCTTCTTCCAAGATGCCGAAGCCCCTAGCATCTGATGAACAACGGACCGAGGAAGCTACGCCACGGCAGTGATGGGACAGGTCTAACGCCGTTCATGTCAGGGAATGGAAAGATCTAAAGAAGTATGGCATTAATGAGGGACAAGACAGGGTTGTTGACATCATTTAATGCGAGAGCGCGTGAGGGACAAAGCGCCGTCACGCGTCTCGCAATTAATGCCCGTCACTGACAGCAATGTACTTGAAAAGCACGGAGTGGAGTGGGTCACATCGCTGCAGGCGCCATGGCTTGGCAGATTAACTGCCGGACCGGTCCTTCGGTCTATTACACTCTGGACAAGGACCGGATACTTATTGTATATAAGAAACATTCTCCTTGTAATGTAGACACAAGTAAATCAGTCATAAATACACAATACAGATTCTCTCTAGCATTCAATTGATAATATACTTTGTTCTACATATTAACTCTCCCAATCATTTAAACATCAAACATCGTAATAAATGTATGGGTGCGAATATTAGTACACGCTGTTAACATCACCTCCGTCAGTCATCGGACGGAGGTCATAAGTCACGGAATTTTACTTTAACATTGGCGCCATCCGTGGGACCCCGTTGTTAATCAGGGATAGATCCGAGGAAAACATGGAGAAAGCACTCGTAAACCAGCAGGAAGAGGGAGTAGTCCAATCCATTACCCACGAGTCTGCTGAGGACGCGGGGCCGTCCCCATTTTTTACCCCAGAAGTAGACGAACAGGAAAGTCCGATTACACCGGAATTCGTCAGCAAGAACTACAATAGTCTGAAGGCTATGATGAACAATCATGCCAGGCAGGAGCGTAGGAGAGGAAATCCTCTCGAACTCTCATACGGAGACGCGGAAGAAATAGAGCAGGAAGAGAGCTCCGCTCGGAATGATCGCTCTAACCAAAGTAGGTCGTTACGGTCTGGAAGAGTATCAGAAGGACTGAGGATATCAGGACAGGATAACGGACCGACAGGAACGTTTGTTAACCTCCTTAACGCCCAGCTTCCAAACCAAAGTAGTCGACCAGAGGGAGGGGTTCTTAACTTCGGCGTTTCACGTCCTCAAACTCCGTTCCTCCAGTATCAGCCCGCTCAATTTCCTCAGTTTGGGCAACCGTCGTACGGACCTCAACAAAATATGGGGATTCCCCCTTATTTCTGGCAACCACCCCCCGTTGTGCAGCAACCACCCCCCGTTGTGCAACAACCACCCCCTGTTGTTCAGCAACCATCCCCCGTTATTCAACAAATACCCACCGAGGCAGATGACCTGGCCAAGCCATACCAAAGGTCGAGAAGCACCAAATTCACAAAGCGAATAGCTAACTTCAAATTCCCTCCGAGGATAAAGATGCCTACCAACGTCAAGATGTATGATGGTTCGCAAGATCCGGACGACCACCTGAGCGTCTTCTCCGGGGCTGCGGAGGTGGAACAATGGTCTATGCCAGTGTGGTGCCATATGTTCGTCCAAACCCTGTTGGGATCAGCGCGACTTTGGTATGATATGCCCACAGAAAGCGTGGACAACTTTGAGGACTTGCAGCATGGATTTAGAAACAACTTCATGCAACAGCGGAGGTGTGAAAGGAAATCAGTAGAGATGCATAACATCAAGCAGAAGGATCAGGAAAGCCTTCGGGCCTTTATAGAGCGTTTCAACAAGGAAAGTTTAGAAATCAAAGGAGCTACAGAAGACATGCGGGTTTCCGGATTTATGCATGCCATAAAAAATACTCAGCTCATTGAGGCCCTGAATAACAAAGTCCCAGACACCGTGGAGGACATGATGACAAGAGTAAGAGATTTTATTAGGGGAAAGGAAGCAGCTAACCTTAGTCGAGAAACGAGTTCTAGCAAGACATACAGAGACGACAAGAACTGGAAATCGGGAGGCAACGCCAGACCGGAGGGTCCGGGACCCCATAGAAATGATGGGAAGCAGCCGTAGCAGCGTAATCGGGGTCCATACTCAAACCCCCTCACAGCCGCTACCACCGGTACGGATTACCGGAGAAAGGAAGTTTTCACGGCCCTGACGAAGACCCCTTGCGAGATCTTGTCAACGGAGCCCGTAGGAAAGAGTTTCCCAGCTCCCCATCCGATGTTGGAAAATAAGGAAAGGAAAGCCTCAGACAAATTCTGCGAATTCCACTTAGATCACGGACACAATACTAACGATTGTTACCATCTGAAAAGGAGGATCGAAGAGGCGGTCAAGTCAGGGGAACTGGCCCACCTGATCAAAGATATTAAGAAAGGAGTACCTCAAGGAAATAGGAATAACCGGAGGAAGGAAGAGAGGCCTCCTGGAACTAAAACACAGACTATCAACATGATAAATAAGGACTCGTTGCCTTTAAAGAGGAAGGAGCCAGACCCGGCTTGGATGAATCAAGAGATAACGTTCCCTCCCCGGAGCGAATGCTGTCCCACCGTAGACCCTATTATAGTGGAAGGACGGATGGGAAATGCTATCATTCCAAGAGTATACATAGATACCGGAAGTTTTATGAACATTTTTTCCGACAACTCAGGAAGTCAGTCCAAGCACGGATCAGAAAGCCGGAGTCAGCACTCAAGGATTTAACAACGAGACGATGTGGCCCCTAGGAGAAATAACTCTCCCCCTCACGTTGGGAGAGTACCCACGCATGAGGACCCGAATGGATGAATTTTGCAGTGATCCAGACACCGGCCCCATTCGACGTTATCCTAGGGGAGACCAGGATTATACCAGTTAGGGGCAGTACCATCCACTTTTCATGGATTAATGAAAATTCCCCACCCCTCACGGCATAGCGACAATTCGTACCAAAAAGAACGAAGGGAGAGATGGTGTACTTTACGGAAAAGTCCGATAATGTACCGGAGGCAAACCCTGGCCCGGAGGAGAAAGATAGTCATTAATCCCCGATTCCCGGAACAAACTATCGCCATAGGATCACATTTATCAAGGTCTTGTAAAGAGAAATTATTTACGCTACTCAGCAGTAACATGGATGTGTTGCCCCAGACATGACAGGGGGTGCCTTCGAAATATAGCCGAACATCGGTTGAAAACATACCCTAGTGTTGAGCCGATTAGGCAAAGAAAAGAGGAAATGGCGCAGATCGTAGCAAGCAATCAAGGAAGAAGTTAGTAAGTTGTTAGACGCTGGAATCCTGCGGGAGGCAAGATATCAAACATGGGTGGCCAACCCCGTTCTGGTAGAAAAAAAGCGATCACTCTTGGAGAATGTGCGTAGATTTCAAGAATATAAACAAAGCCTGTCCGAAGGACAATTACCCATTACCCGAAATAGACTGGAAGATCGAACTCCTTGATGGGTTATAAGTACAAGTGCTTCTTGGACGCTACAAAGGCTATCATCAAATCCAAATGGCACCGAAGACGAAGACCAACCGGCATTTTACACAGATTTCGGCATATTCTGCTATAGAAAAATGCCCTTCGGACTAAAGAATGCCGGGAGCGACCCTACCAAAGGATGATTGACAAGACCTTTGCAAATTGGTCGGAATTGGAAGATACGTTGATGATCTTGTTATTAAAAGCCACAAGGAGGAAGACATGATCTATGATATTGAAGAGACTTTTCGAAAATTGAGAAGTATCAATATGAAGTTTGAATCCAAGAAATGTACCTTTGGAGTAGTGGAAGGAAAATTCCTCGGTCATGTTATAACGGAAAAGAGGCATCAAAGATGCCCTGACAAGGTTAAAGCCATCTCATGAAATGAAGTCCCTGGGACATTGGGTGAGGTCCAAAGCCTGAATGGGATGGTTGGCAGCTTAAGCCGGTATCTCTCAAAGTCGGCCGACGTTCCCTGCCTTTCTTCAAGGCGCTGAAAAGAGTTATTAATGCGACTGATTGTTCGTTATGGACAGCCGAGGCGAAGATGCCTTCCAGGAATTAAAACGATATCTGACGCAGTTACCGGCCTTGGTAGCCCGACTGAGGGAAAGGAATTGTTTGTGTACCTAGCAGCCTCCCTAAACACTGTAGTGCGGTATTGATATCGGAAGAAAGTGGGAAACAAACGCCTGTATACTTTGTGAGCAAAGCTTCGAGCGGCAGAGCTAAACTACCCCGATGGAAACTGGCGTTGGCCCTCATACATACGGCCGGCGATTGCCACGGTACTTCCAGGCTTACCCAATTGTAGTCATGACTATTACCCATCAAAGACATATTAGCAACTCCGGAAAGATCAGGAAGATT
>CAJVGC010000060.1:68881-97739 GCA_910822075.1 Senecio squalidus
GGGAATGATATTAGACACGAAGAGCTACTATATATACAGGTTTTCCATAATCAAATAAAAAAAAATTTATTTTTCACTTCTTTTTCTCTATGCTCGTGAACAGGTATTCACGAGTTTGTGTGATTTCCTTGATTTGGACATATCTTCCTCATACGGATACCGATGGAGGTAGAATCAATTTGGAATGATATTAGACACCAAGAGCTACTATATACAGGTTTTCCATAATCAAATAACATAATTTTTATTTTTCACATCTTTTTGTCTATGCTCGTGAACAGGTATTCACGAGTTTGTGTGATTTCCTTGATTTGGCCATATCTTTCTCGTACGGATACCGATGGAGGTAGTAGCAATTTGGGAATGATATTAGACACCAAGAGCTACTATATACAGGGTTTCCATAATCAAATAACATAATTTTTATTTTTCACATCTTTTTGTCTATGCTCGTGAACAGGTATTCACGAGTTTGTGTGATTTCTTTGATTTGGCCATATCTTTCTCGTACGGATAACGATGGAGGTAGAATAAATTTGGGAATGATATTAGACACCAAGAGCTACTATATACAGGTTTTCCATAATCAAATAACATAATTTTTATTTTTCACATCTTTTTGTCTATGCTCGTGAACAGGTATTCACGATTTTGTGTGATTTCATTGATTTCACCATATTTTTCTCGTACGGATACCGATGGAGGTAGAATCAATTTAGGAATGATATTAGACACCAAGAGCTACTATATACAGGTTTTTCATAATCAAATAACATAAATTTTTATTTTTCACTTCTTTTTATCTATGCTCGTGAACAAGTATTCACGAGTTTGTGTGATTTCCTTGATTTGGCCATATTTCTCGTACGGATACCGATGGAGGTAGAATAAATTTGGAAATTATATTAGACACCAAGAGCTACTATATACAGGTTTTCCATAATCAAATAACATAATTTTTATTTTTCACATCTTTTTGTCTATGCTCGTTACCAGGTATTCACGAGTTTGTGTGATTTCCTTGATTTAACCATATTTTTCTCGTACGGATACCGATGGAGGTAGAATCAATTTGGGAATGATATTAGACACCAAGAGCTACTATATACAGGTTTTCCATAATCAAATAACATAATTTTTTATTTTTCACTTCTTTTTGTCTATGCTCGTGAACAAGTATTCACGAGTTTGTGTGATTTCCTTTATTTGGCCATATCTTTATCGTACGGATACCGATGGAGGTAGAATCAATTTGGGAATGATATTAGACACAAAGAGCTACTATATAAAGGTTTTCCATAATCGAATAACATAATTTTTTTTCACATCTTTTTGTCTATGCTCGTGAACAGGTATTCACGAGTTTGTGTGATTTCCTTGATTTGGCCATATCTTTCTCGTACGGATACCGATGGAGGTAGAATCAATTTGGGAATTATATTAGACACTAAGAGCTACTATATACAGGTTTTCCATAATCAAATAACATAATTTTTTTTTTCACATCTTTTTGTCTATGCTCGTGAACAGGTATTCACGAGTTTGTGTGATTTCCTTGATTTGGCCTTATCTTTCTCGTACGGATACCGATGGAGGTAGCATCAATTTGGGAATGATATTAGACACCAAGAGCTAATATATACAGGTTTTCCATAATAAAGTATTTGGAATTCGGTAATTACGTTTTGTTCTTATTGTTATTAATATCGATTATTACTTGATTGATATACTGATTACGAGATTCCGCCTCGTGATTAGATGGTTTAATCCTGTAGATCGGACCACTGGGACCTACAATTGGTATCAGAGCAAACGCATCGTTTGATCTCTATCGAGATTTGGTTCAGGATTATATATCAGGGTTTAATCGATTTAGGGATTTAGGGTTCTTTAATTTTTCTGGCGGCTGTTATTAGCAGATTAGGGTTCTTAATTCTTACGGCGGCTGTTATTGAAAATTAGGGTTTGTGACGGCTAAAAGTTGAGAATTAGAGTTCTTAAATTATTTTTAAGTTTCGTTGGTCGTTACTCGTTACTGCAAATTTTTGAGAAATCAAAATTCCATTTTGGACTTCACATCAGGCTGCAGTGCTTATTGGGCCTAGATTAAAAAACCTTGGTGGCTGGATAACCTTGTGAGTGGGGACAACAGATAAATAAAAGGGAAGCAGCAAGTGATATTGGGAAAATTAAAATATTGAGGCAGCGAGACAAAAAGGAAAAAGTCAAAAGGTGAATTTGTGATTCTCCTTCTTGGCCGACAATGGAAAATTGGTGGCGGCGGATTGAATTCATCTTCACACACCGAAAAACACACAACCATCAAATTTCATCTTTCGTAACTGCAGTGGTTGAAATTGATCTTCGTAGCTGTTTATCATCTTCGGCGGCCAAGTTCATAACCATCTTCGTCTTCGTGATTATCGCCATCATCTTCGTCATCATCTTACCGAAACTTCGAACAAGCATCTTCGTTTAAAAAAAAAAAAGGGGAGTTCGCCGATTAAACAAGAAAGACAGCATCTTCGTTTTAATCTTTGTTAAATTGAACGAACACCTTGTTCGTGGCTCTGTAACATCATCTTCGTGGCTGTGTTTGCACATCATCTTCGTGGCTGTAATTGAAAATCATCTTCGGCGTGTCATCTTCGTCTAATCTTCGTTAAAGTGACGAACACCTTGTTCGTGATTCATCTTCGTTTAGCATAATCTTCGTGGCTGTTAAAATTAACGGCGAACACCCAGTCACATCGTTGGCGAACATCAGTCACATCATCTTCGTGACGGCTGATCATCTTCGTTTCAATTTGATTGTTCGTGGTAAATTTTGATTAACATGTTCGTGGGTTTCTGTTTGAATTGATTGAAAATTAGCCTGAAAGTTTGATGTTCGTCCTTTGAATTCATAACATATTCGTTAAAATTGATGTTCGTTTCGATAGTACTCAGGTTGGATATTCGTGAATTTATAATCAGATGTTCGTTTTAGCTCAAGTTTGTGGAGGCAGATTGTTAGTTTCGGTTTGTTTATGTTCGTAAAGTATTTGAGACAAGTTCGTTTTGGCACTGCGGATTCAATTTGGGCCTTTTTAATTGGACTCGAGATTGTTAACTGGGCCTGTATCTGATCAGATTTGGGCTTAAGTTCATTTAAGCTTAATTGGACTTATTCGTTTGGACTTGGTTAATTGGGCTTCTAAATTGGACTGAATTGGAACTCGAAATTTATTTGAACTCGTTTATTGGACTTAAAATTAATTCGACTCATTACTTGGACTTAATTAATTTAACAAATATTTAAGCAATGTATTCTTTTTAGGGGTGGCAAAATGGACGGGTCGGGTCGGGTTGTATAATAGGTCAAAACGGGTTAGGGTCAAAATGGGTTACGGGTCAAACGGGTCATTTTAAAAATCGGGTCAAACGGGTTGGATGGGGTAAGGTCGGGTCAACCCTTAAATTTTTACTTTTATTTTTTCATTATTAATAGTATAGTTTCTATTTTTTGTCCCTATTTTGTTTTATATAAACTACAAAAATAATATAAAATAAATTATTGAATTATAAAGTATAGTTTTAGAATTTGTAAGTATTTTTTGCAGTTGTGTAATTTATAAAATTATAAATACTCAAATAAATACCATTATATTACTATATTGCAAAAGTATATTTTTTGATTTATAAGTATTGCTCAGAATAGTTTATTTGACAAAACTATAAAAGAATAATATTTTAATATTGTATTATGTATTCTTTTTTTATAATAAATTTTTAATATTAATCATATTTGTTTTTCATTAAATGTAAAATAAAACTCCACTAAAGTTAAAAATCAAATTCATAAAGGCCTTCCTCTCTCTCCATTTTCTTTGCATACTTGCAGAGTTGCAGGTTCTCAAATCAAAATTAATTGTTTGCAAGAAACTCTTCACCACCACCCTTGACCCGTTCGACCCTTTCAAACTCCATCATAGATCTTCATCTCAACCCGTTGGACCCGTTATCTAGATTTACCATGACCCATTCAACCCAAATAAGTAAAAATTCAACCCATAATGACCCGATTTTCATACAAAGGGTTGTGTTTGCCGGTGCTAATTCTTTTACATGCAATAGTTCAACTGATAAACCAAGTAGAGGATCCATCCTTAAAAATGAATTTGATACGTTCACAACTAATATTAACGAAGATTTTGAAGATACTGTCACCAGATACAACGATCTTCTTATAGAAATTCGCAAATATCGTATAAGGCATGGAGGGAAGGTAATAGAGAGATTTTTGGAGGCTTTGCCTAAGCATTGGGAGGCATGGATAAAATTGATAAAAGATGAAATGGATACCAATACCGATATGTATGGTTGCACACGATTAAATCTACAAAAGGTGATTGAAAGATTGAGAGGATATAGGTCAGCATTCACGGCATCTATTGAGGAATTTCGCAGTGAAGCCCCTGGTACTACAAGTGAAATTAGCTCGAATGAAGAGGATAATAAAAATATTGAAGATACTGAACATGAATCAAAGGTCTGCAGCTATACGTTGGACCTATCCAACGAAAACTTTATTGAAAAGATTGTCGACCTCAAAACCGAGAAGTCAAAGGTACTTCTTGATCTTCAATCCGCAAAAGAATTATGCAAATCTTTCACAAGTTTAACTCTTCAAAACGAGAAGTCGATAAAGTTAGTATCAACCTTGGAATCTCAGCAAACTGGACTCGTGCAAACCATCTCGAATTTAACTTATCAAAGGGATGAATTTACAAAGAAATATTATAACAACGAGAAGGATCGAACGGAACTTTTACGAAATGTCGGTCTTTTGACTCAAAAAATCGACATATTATATGAATGCCTTGAAAAAGAAAAGAAGAAATTTGCTAAGAAAGTCCAAAAGTTAAATAACTGTTAGATAAGGTTAACTGAGCAGGAAAGGAAGATCGAACAGTTCCGTACTTCTTCTACTACTTTAAATTCAATCATGAGTCGTCAAAGGCCAACTGGAGATCGTAGTGGTTTGGGATATAATGAAACACCTCCTCCTTTTAATCACAATTACAGTTCTCTTAAAGTTGAATGTGACGTGAAGGAAAACAGTGTTGACTCTTCTTGTGAATCTTCCTCTACAAGGGACAATCAAACTGAGTCAAGTGTTTCGGACACAAAAACGAGTACATTAGCTGAAAACTCAAAACCCAAACAGCCCATGGACGACTTGAAGTGTTTTAAATGCCGGGAACATGGTCATGTGGCCTCAGTATGTCCAAAGAAGAAGCGAAAGCAAGCCAACAGATCGCCATCTCCGAAGAAAGAGCAAACTAGCAGATCGTCGTCACCGAAGACGAAACAAATGGCTCGTTCACATTCACCTGTACGGAAACAGGTGCAGCCTGTTTGGCAATCAATGGCTCGATCTTATTCACCTGTACGGAAACAGGTGCCTCGAAAGTGGATTAAGAAACAGGAACACACGGGTATTTCTAATGATCGTTCTTTTCAACCGCGTCCATTTCGACCGTCTTTTAGAAGTTCTAATCCATACTGCCCGAGTCAGAAAGTAAATTCCTTTTATCGGGAACCGAGTCAAAGAGTCCATTCTTGTTACCAACAGGCGAGATCATTTCGTCCACCGATGAACCATCTGAATTCTAAAGTTCAAGCTACTGTTACTAAAGATGATGGTTTCTTCAAGGAGTTTGTGTACGTGAACGAGAGAGGACAATCAAGACGTGTTATGGCATGGGTTCCCCACCATAACTGATCATCGCTAATTTTAGCTGATAATTTTGTAATTTTATATTTTATCTTTATGAAAATTAGAGTCGACATGAAAAGCTCAAAACTTTAGTGTCAATCTCTTTAAAAAAAAAAAAAAAATTAGAATCGACATGAAAAGCTCAAAATTTCGTGTCGATATCTTAAAAAAAAAAATGGTTTTACTAACGTTTGTTTGCAGGTTACGAAGCGCGTACGAGACTCTACTCTTGAAAATTGCTGTTTGAGACGTTGCTCATCGTCAGACAGCTCAGGGGGAGTTTTGTTGTCATTTATGGAAGCTCGAAGAATATAAGCAAAAATGATGAACTTAGTTGAGTCAACTTGTGATAAAGACTCTGATAAAGAACGAAGTTCACAACAACAAAGGGAGCTGCCTAAATCTTCACAAGTATTAACGGAGACGACTAACTCTTCACAAGAGCAAATGGAGAAGACTGAATCTTCACAAGCTTAAACGGAAAAGACTGAATTAGTGCAACAATTCAGGGGGAGTTATTCAAGACAATGATGAGTTAGAAGAACCTGCAAGGATCACAAGGAGTAAAAGACTATATAGACTTTGATCGTATAACGGAATCTAGAAGCAACAGTCAAGGGGGAGTTTGTTGGTGCAATATCTGTGACCGTTGTTCTAGATTAGTTAAGTCTTTAGTTATAGTTTATTTGAGTATGTTATGGCCCAATAGCATTGTATTGTTAAGTGGGCTATTTAGTCTGTCATGGGTGTTAATGGACTTTGCATAGTCCATGAGCCCATTAGTGGCCCAAGCCTGTGAACATGTCTCTATATAAAGAGACATTGAGTTTAGGTTTAGGGTTAATGGTTGAGGAGCAGAAACAGACTGAGAGAGTTCTGAGAATACTTTATTGTAATTGAGTGATTCAATAATAAAGTATTTGGAATTCGGTAATTATGTTTTGTTCTTATTGTTATTAATATCGATTATTACTTGATTGATATACTGATTACGAGATTCTGCCTCGTGATTAGTTGGTTTAATCCTGTAGATCGGACCACTGGGACCTACAATTTGGCCATATCTTTCTCGTACGGATACCGATGGAGGTAGAATCAATTTGGGAATGATATTAGACACCAAGAGCTACTATATACAGGTTTTCCATAATCAAATAACATAATTTTTATTTTTCACATCTTTTTGTCTATGCTCGTGAACAGGTATTCACGAGTTTGTGTGATTTCCTTGATTTGGCCATATCTTTCTCGTACGGATACCGATGGAGGTAGAATCAATTTGGGAATGATATTAGACACCAAGAGCTACTATATACAGGTTTTCCATAATCAAATAACATAATTTTATTTTTCACATCTTTTTGTCTATGCTCGTGAACAGGTATTCACGAGTTTGTGTGATTTCATTGATTTCACCATATCTTTCTCGTACGGATACCGATGGAGGTAGAATCAATTTGGGAATGATATTAGACACCAAGAGCTACTATATACAGGTTTTCCATAATCAAATAACATAATTTTTATTTTTCACTTCTTTTTGTCTATGCTCGTGAACAGTATTCACGAGTTTGTGTGATTTCCTTGATTTGGCCATATCTTTCTCGTACGGATACCGATGGAGGTAGAATCAATTTGGGAATGATATTAGACACCAAGAGCTACTATATACAGGTTTTCCATAATCAAATAACATAATTTTTATTTTTCACATCTTTTTGTCTATGCTCGTGAACAGGTATTCACGAGTTTGTGTGATTTCCTTGATTTGGCCATATCTTTCTCGTACGGATACCGATGGAGGTAGAATCAATTTGGGAATGATATTAGACACCAAGAGCTACTATATACAGGTTTTCCATAATCAAATAACATAATTTTTATTTTTCACATCTTTTTGTCTATGCTCGTGAACAGGTATTCACGAGTTTGTGTGATTTCCTTGATTTGGCCATATCTTTCTCGTACGGATACCGATGGAGGTAGAATCAATTTGGGAATGATATTAGACACCAAGAGCTACTATATACAGGTTTTCCATAATCAAATAACATAATTTTTATTTTTCACATCTTTTTGTCTATGCTCGTGAACAGGTATTCACGAGTTTGTGTGATTTCCTTGATTTGGCCATATTTTTCTCGTACGGATACCGATGGAGGTAGAATCAATTTGGGAATGATATTAGACACCAAGAGCTACTATATACAGGTTTTCCATAATCAAATAACATAATTTTTATTTTTCACATCTTTTTATCTATGCTCGTGAACAGGTATTCACGAGTTTGTGTGATTTCATTGATTTCACCATATTTTTCTCGTACGGATACCGATGGAGGTAGAATCAATTTGGGAATGATATTAGACACCAAGAGCTACTATATACAGGTTTTCCATAATCAAATAACATAATTTTTATTTTTCACTTCTTTTTGTCTATGCTCGTGAACAAGTATTCACGAGTTTGTGTGATTTCCTTGATTTGGCCATATTTTTCTCGTACGGATACCGATGGAGGTAGAATCAATTTGGGAATGATATTAGACACCAAGAGCTACTATATACAGGTTTTCCATAATCAAATAACATAATTTTTATTTTTCACATCTTTTGTCTATGCTCGTGAACAGGTATTCACGAGTTTGTGTGATTTCATTGATTTCACCATATTTTTCTCGTACGGATACCGATGGAGGTAGAATCAATTTGGGAATGATATTAGACACCAAGAGCTACTATATACAGGTTTTCCATAATCAAATAACATAATTTTTATTTTTCACATCTTTTTGTCTATGCTCGTGAACAGGTATTCACGAGTTTGTGTGATTTCCTTGATTTGGCCATATCTTTCTCGTACGGATACCGATGGAGGTAGAATCAATTTGGGAATGATATTAGACACCAAGAGCTACTATATACAGGTTTTCCATAATCAAATAACATAATTTTTATTTTTCACATCTTTTTGTCTATGCTCGTGAACAGGTATTCACGAGTTTGTGTGATTTCCTTGATTTGGCCATATCTTTCTCGTACGGATACCGATGGAGGTAGAATCAATTTGGGAATGATATTAGACACCAAGAGCTACTATATACAGGTTTTCCATAATCAAATAACATAATTTTTATTTTTCACATCTTTTTGTCTATGCTCGTGAACAGGTATTCACGAGTTTGTGTGATTTCATTGATTTCACCATATTTTTCTCGTACGGATACCGATGGAGGTAGAATCAATTTAGGAATGATATTAGACACCAAGAGCTACTATATACAGGTTTTCCATAATCAAATAACATAATTTTTATTTTTCACTTCTTTTTATCTATGCTCGTGAACAAGTATTCACGAGTTTGTGTGATTTCCTTGATTTGGCCATATTTTTCTCGTACGGATACCGATGGAGGTAGAATAAATTTGGGAATGATATTAGACACCAAGAGCTACTATATACAGGTTTTCCATAATCAAATAACATAATTTTTATTTTTCACATCTTTTTGTCTATGCTCGTTACCAGGTATTCACGAGTTTGTGTGATTTCCTTGATTTACCATATTTTTCTCGTACGGATACCGATGGAGGTAGAATCAATTTGGGAATGATATTAGACACCAAGAGCTACTATATACAGGTTTTCCATAATCAAATAACATAATTTTTTATTTTTCACTTCTTTTTGTCTATGCTCGTGAACAAGTATTCACGAGTTTGTGTGATTTCCTTGATTTGGCCATATCTTTATCGTACGGATACCGATGGAGGTAGAATCAATTTGGGAATGATATTAGACACCAAGAGCTACTATATAAAGGTTTTCCATAATCGAATAACATAATTTTTATTTTTCACATCTTTTTGTCTATGCTCGTGAACAGGTATTCACGAGTTTGTGTGATTTCCTTGATTTGGCCATATCTTTCTCGTACGGATACCGATGGAGGTAGAATCAATTTGGGAATGATATTAGACACCAAGAGCTACTATATACAGGTTTTCCATAATCAAATAACATAATTTTTATTTTTCACATCTTTTTGTCTATGCTCGTGAACAGGTATTCACGAGTTTGTGTGATTTCCTTGATTTGGCCATATCTTTCTCGTACGGATACCGATGGAGGTAGAATCAATTTGGGAATGATATTAGACACCAAGAGCTACTATATACAGGTTTTCCATAATCAAATAACATAATTTTTATTTTTCACATCTTTTTGTCTATGCTCGTGAACAGGTATTCACGAGTTTGTGTGATTTCCTTGATTTGGCCATATTTTTCTCGTACGGATACCGATGGAGGTAGAATCAATTTGGGAATGATATTAGACACCAAGAGCTACTATATACAGGTTTTCCATAATCAAATAACATAATTTTTTATTTTTCACATCTTTTTGTCTATGCTCGTGAACAGGTATTCACGAGTTTGTGTGATTTCATTGATTTCACCATATTTTTCTCGTACGGATACCGATGGAGGTAGAATCAATTTGGGAATGATATTAGACACCAAGAGCTACTATATACAGGTTTTCCATAATCGAATAACATAATTTTTATTTTTCACTTCTTTTTGTCTATGCTCGTGAACAAGTATTCACGAGTTTGTGTGATTTCCTTGATTTGGCCATATCTTTCTCGTACGGATACCGATGGAGGTAGAATCAATTTGGGAATGATATTAGACACCAAGAGCTACTATATACAGGTTTTCCATAATCAAATAACATAATTTTTATTTTTCACATCTTTTTGTCTATGCTCGTGAACAGGTATTCACGAGTTTGTGTGATTTCCTTGATTTGGCCATATCTTTCTCGTACGGATACCGATGGAGGTAGAATCAATTTGGGAATGATATTAGACACCAAGAGCTACTATATACAGGTTTTCCATAATCAAATAACATAATTTTTATTTTTCACATCTTTTTGTCTATGCTCGTGAACAGGTATTCACGAGTTTGTGTGATTTCCTTGATTTGGCCATATCTTTCTCGTACGGATACCGATGGAGGTAGAATAAATTTGGGAATGATATTAGATCACACAAACTCGTGAATACCTGTTCACATCATTCCCAAATTTATTTTTAGTGGGAATATTGGTTTTGATTACTTTGAAGATTGGTTTGGGTTGCTGCTAAAGAATTTGATGTCTATACATATGGATAAGCCCAAGTTCAGGCCCAAAAGGATTAATGGTGAGGGTTGCAGTTTGAAGTCCAAGATAGAGATGATAAAGCCCAATTTGAAGATTAAAGTTCGGCCCAGAAGTTGGAAGCTAAAGAATGAAGATATCCTTTTGATTTTTTATTATAGTTACTTTATATGTTTTTGTTTCTTTGTTTTGCAGGTTAAGAAGATTAGTATTGTTTATGATTTAGTGTTTGTTTGGCATTGTATTAAAACAATAGTTAGACATTTAGTTTCGTTTTTAGCTTTATTCCCAAAGTGTGTTTTGGGAATGCATGATTTAGGTTCGGGTTCAGTGGGTATAACCACTGCCTGTTTTGTACTTATTTTTTGAGTTATTAATAAAATTTTGCCGGGGTACCGTCCGTTTTACCCAAAAAAAAAAAAAAAAAAAAAAAAAAAAAAAAAACCTAAACACTAAACCCCAAACCCCAAACCCCAAACCCCAAACCCAAACCCCAAACCCCAAAACCCCTAAACCCTAAACCCCTAAACCCTAAACCCTAAACCCTAAAACCCTAAACCCTAAACCCTAAACCCTAACCCCTAACCCAAAAACCCCAAAACCCCAAAACCCCAAACCCTAAACCCTAAACCCCTAAACCCCTAAACCCCTAAACCCTAAAACCCTAAACCCTAAACCCTAAACCCTAAAACCCTAAAACCTAAAACCCTAAAACCCTAAACCCTAAACCCTAAACCCTAAACCCTAAACCCCTAAAACCCTAAACCCCTAAACCCTAAAACCCTAAACCCTAAACCCCTAAACCCCTAAACCCCTCAACCTTAAACCCTAAACCACGAATGGCAACAATTTCAGTTTTGGCAATGGCAACAACAAGAATCATCACAAACACAATCATTCCATCAACCACAAACACAATCATTCTACCAACCCCAAACTCAATCATTCCAACAACCCCACACACAATCATTCCAACAACCCCAAACAGAAAAACCCTAAAACCCTAAAACCCCAAACCCCTAAACCCCTAAACCCTAAAACCCTAAAACCCTAAACCCTAAACCCCTAAACCCCTAAACCCCTAAACCCCTAAACCCTAAACCCTAAACCCTAACCCTAAACCCTAAACCCCTAAACCTAAACCCTAAAACCCTAAAACCCTAAAACCCTAAACCCCTAAAACCCTAAAACCCTAAAACCCTAAACCCTAAACCCTAAACCCTAAACCCCAAACCCTAAACCACGAATGGCAACAATTTCAGTTTTGGCAATGGCAACAAAAACAATCATCACAAACACAATCATTCCATCAACCACAAACACAATCATTCTACCAACCCCAAACTCAATCATTCCAACAACCCCACACACAATCATTCCAAAAACCCCAAACAGAACCATTCCAACCGTCTCAATCGTTCCAACCACAACAAGCAAAACCTAGTAGTTCTCGTAAGAGAAAAGAAAAAGGTAAGAAAAAAGCTACGGTTGTGGAAGTCGAAGCCCCATCGTCTAAGATTTAGTGTTCACAATCTCAAGAACGACGTTTGGCGGAGAATCGGGTTCATGTGTTGGAGTGTAGGAGAAAGGGAAACTCACAAACTGGTCTACCTTTTTGGTATCGTGTTATGGCTATTTTCAACGAAGGTTTAGTGGAACCTTTTACAAAAAACCAACTAAGTTCAAAATGGAGGGCTATGAGCTCAAATTTGCGGCCTTTCATAGCCTGTCATGACCGTACCGAACGAGATCGATCGAGCGGCGAGGATGACAAAGTGGTCTACACAACGGCGTTAACCCTGTACGAAGCCAAGATCGGACGCTCATTTCGTCATCATGCTGCGTGGGAGGTTTTGCATAAATCGCCAAAGTTTCTGAATCCTAAACCCGTTCACGAAGCGGTAGACCTCGACGACGAAGGTAATGATGTAGAGCCGGACCTCTTTGGTCATGATGAAATTCCGCGACCTTTGGGGAAGCCACGAGCAGCTAAGTTCGCACGGTCCTCCTCGTCCTCTAATGTATCTTCAAAGCGGGACGAGTTTAACGACGGCGTTGTCAAAGAACTTCGCGAGCTTCGGAACGCTAAAACAATGGAGATCCAAGACAAACGTCGTTTTCGGAAAATGAAATTCTTCCGTATGCCAACACATGATATGGAGCCAGAGGATTGGGCCGAAGTCGAGAGGATTAAGGCCGAAACACGCGCCGAATTTGCCGTCGAACGTAACAATTACGTTTTAATAATTATTGTAAACGTATTTTATTTTTAAGTATTATTGTATCGTTTTTTATAATTTTTAATGTTAATCTAAGTTTATTTTTATTATTAATGTATTTTTATTATTAAAAGCTCATATTGTTGGAAAGAAAAAAGAACCAAAAATGTCCAAAAATTATTCACTCATTAAGAGCACACCCAACGTTTGCCCATAACACGGTATTTTGACTCCCCATAACACCGTTATGTCTGGAGGTGGTGTTATCGGCGGTGTTATGCTGCCAGCGTTACCACGGTTAACTTCTTTGATGTCGGTCATTAGATTAGATTATTATAGCTATAAACAATATATGTATAAACGTAAAAGTATATATATATATATATATATATATATATATATATATATATATATATATATATATATATATATATGTATGTATTACACGCACAAAATTATTTTCTCATAATAAATTAAAATCTACATAAAATTAAAATTTATGATTCAATTTTTATTTTTTTCCGCGCTATCGCGGGACAATAATCTAGTAATGTAATACACAAACAATAAACATAGCAAGATGATATGAATTACAAGTTTACAACTATTAGAGAATAAGTTGGTCCGAGCCCGATTGTGGGTTAGGGTCCATTAGGGTTTTATATAAGATTATAAATAATTGCTTTGTAATCGGTTTACTATCATCAATAATACAACGGTTTCCATTACCTGCGGGGGAGTATTAGAGAATAAGTAGGTCCGAGCCCGATTGTAGGTTGGGGTCCATTAGGGTTTTATATTAGTTTATAAATAATTGCTTTGTAATCGGTTTACGATCAACAATAATACAATAGTTTCCATTACTCAATAACAACAACACTAAATGGTAAGTATACTAACGACCCTTAAACCATCAAGACAGTAATAAATATGGTTATCGTTTATAAACACGGTGACTACTTACCCACGGTATAATATCAAAATAAAGTCAAAGAGTTTATGTACCATTTAAATATTTTCAATGGTTCATGTATGACTTGGATAATAAATTAGTTGTTCTGTTCTAGATTTAACTCTATATTTGGTTATAGTTAAGTGATTTAACCCGATTTTTTAGAAGAATATAGTATATTAATGTTTCCATTAGAAGAATTATGATGTATAGTTTGAGCATTGGGTCTATCTTCACAGCGAAGCCAGAATTTACGTGTATGATAGGTTAAAGCCGTCAAACAATTTACAATATACTAACAAGCATAAAGATAACTATTTAACTCATATGATAAGTAGTACCCTATAGTATAGACATAAACGAACACCTAAATTATAAAAACATTCTTTAATTAACAAAAATCATGATTTCAACTTACTTACAGCTAAATCATAATTTAATCGGTATCGAGTATATTGTATGTGATTCTCAATTGAATCAAATTATAATTTGGTAGTGTCTAAATACCATAAATTGAACCTAAAACGTAACAATAATAATAAGAATTCAAAACATTTAAAATTTTATGGATAGATCATAATCAATTGTAGCTTCCATACGACTCCGTCAGTATATTTTCTCAGGTTACATGTTTTTCAGGTGGTTGCCCTCCTTTTTGTGTTTGTTTACTTAATAGGAATAATCCATTTGTGTCTTGAAAAAGATGTTGGTGTTATTTATTCAAATTGATTACTTTTCAAAATAATTAAAGTATATGTAATGCGCATGTGTGATGTTTTGTATAAAGCAGTGGTGGAAGTTTATGGATAAAATTCACCATTACAATCCCTTAAGCCAACGTTGTATAACAAGAAGTGGTTCATAGCCATATGCCGGTGGTATGAGTAGTGCGTGCACCCAGTTCCCACAATCTTCATACAATGTAGTTTTTTCTTGTATGATCCATATCTACTCTATCTAATAAAGGGGAGTATACGATTACATCATAAGTCTGATGTGTCATTTTCTAAGGCTATCCACGTATGACAAACTTTTGATTAATGATGTCATAAAGCTTAGGTATAGATTTGTAAAGATTTTCAATTTTTAACCTTTTTTTAAATCAATTCAGCTTCTTTTCTCAATATCTTGAAGAACTAAACTGCAGGGATATCCCTGCTTTTTCTTGGAAACATGTATCCCTTCCTCAACACACTTCTTTCTTTTAAATCCCCTAGGTCGAATGAACTTTTGATAATTTGATTTTCAAATTGGCCTTCCGAATCTTCATTCCCTTGCATAATATAATAAGGATTTTAATTTCATGCTGCAACAATATTAACGAAGTTTTCCATTCATCTTTTTTCCCAAGGTCGAATGAACTTTTCATAATTTATTGATTGAATAAATGGGATTTAAGGTCAGGTACACTGTTTTATTTTCTGTTCATATTGAGTTACTTGATTTTTTTTGTTTTTTAGAGTTGGTTATAGTTTGAGGGTAGGCGAATAAAATATTTTGTTTTTATCTTTTTCCTTTATTACCTTTCTCTTCCACCTTATTTCGTTTTACATTTACTTAATTATGTTGTTAAATTTATGTTTTGTTTTCATTTTTAATTATGATGAAGATTTATTTACACTTCGTTGCTCTTATTATGTTTGGTTTCATATGTTTTCAAGGCTTTATTTTAATGATTTTTGTTTATATTTGAGATTGATATGTATTTTCTTTATGGCATGTCTAAGGAATGGAGATGATGAAGTGGATGCTTGAAGATGAAAATGATTAAGGATACAATTATGTACCGATTTTTCGAAGTAGATATCGAAGGTATTGGCGCTAACATGTTATTTTAGATAAGTTTTCTATTATTTTTTTTTTGTCGTGTTTATATGTTGCATTATACTATTATTTGACAACATATACTAGGTATGCACGTTCAAGACCCTTTAGTTTTCAGAAGTTTATCTTAATAAGCAACCATGTGTTTCATTTCTTCCATGTTTTAATCAAATAGTAAGTAGGTATCATCAACTTGAGTACAATCTTTTCTTTTCTTTTCTTTCTTCCAATCTGTCATTTATACATATATATATAAATATGTATATATCATAAATACATATATATATATATATATATATATATATATATATATATATATATATATATATATATATATATATATAAAGAAGAATGGAGGGGAGAAAAAAAAAAGAGAAATTTTCGATGGGGGCATTTGCAGGTTTTATGAAAGAAGAGGAAAGAGAGAGGGAGACAAAGAGAAAAAAAAAGAAAAGTCAAATTTGTTTTTTTTTATTTAATAAATGTTATTGATTTAGTAATAAATGCTATTTATGATTTATATAAAGTGTAATTTGTATTTTATTTAAATACTTTTATATAAAAGTTATGTCATTTTTTCTTATTAATGTATTTCTTATTTATATTAATGTATTATTTATTTTATAAATATATTATTTTTATATTAAATAAAATAAATATAAAAAAATTGGTGGGTCCCAGATTTTGGTGTTATGGTTGAGGGGGTTTTGTGGTGTTATGTTAGGCTACACGGTATGGGGCTTTAAGGCTCCCACAACGCCCGCCACGTAGATCCCACAACGCCCCTCAACGCCTGATCCCACACCGCCTAGGGCGTTGTCCATTGATTTTGGGCGCAGGCGTCTTCAGTACAACGCAGGTGATGAGGAAGAAACCAAAAAGCAACGGTCGACAACGGATAGTTTTTTAAAAAAACCTAATAATTTTCTATAAATACCATACAATTTTATAACAAAAACCACACAACAAACTCTCTTTCTCTCTCAAATTTTATACCAAAAACACACAAAGTTTTATAAAATGTCAAGTTCGTCAAGTTCGTCAAGTTCGGATGATAATACAATTGTAGCCGAAACGATTAGAGCCGTTGTTAGGCACGCATCACAACATATCGAAAGACCAATCACTAGAAGAAGAACCGTCATAGAACGTAACCGTGAAGCAGCTAACACACTACTAATGGAATCTTACTTTTCTCCGGGTTGCACCTACAACGACGAACAATTTATCCGTCGTTTTCGAATGAGGAGGGAGCTGTTTCTCAGGATATGCCACGATTTTGAAAACAATTTTGAGTATTTTAGGCAACGGCCAGATGCTAGAGGAAGGGCTGGGTTTACACCGATTCAGAAATGCACCTCCGCCATACGACAACTTGCTTTTGGCACTTGTAGTGACATGTGGGACGAGTATTTAAAAATGTCCGAAAGAATTTCACGTGACTCTCTTGCCTACTTTTGCGAAGGTAAATTTTTAACCTTTACATTTTTAATTAGTTTACTTTAAAATTTATTAGTACTTAAAATGTAATAATATCTAAAATAGGTATGGTTTCTTTATACGGGAAGAGATATTTACGCCGTCCTAGTTGGAGCGACATACAGCAGATTACGATGGTTCATGATGAAAAACACAATTTTCCCGGTATGCTAGGCAGTTTGGATTGTATGCATTGGGAGTGGGAAAATTGTCCCGTGGCTTGGCAGGGTCAATACCATAGGGGTGATCACGCTCACCCTTCCATTATGTTAGAGGCTACGGCCTCTACTGATTTGTGGATATGGCATGCATTTTTTGGGATGGCTGGAGCGAATAATGACATCAACGTCTTGGATCAGTCACCGCTTTTCAACGACATTGTGAATGGGACTGCTCCCGAACAGTCGTTTATTGTTAACGACACAACCTACAAATACGGGTATTACCTCGTTGACGGTATTTATCCAAAATGGCCGGTGCTTATAAAGTCTTTCAGGGAAAGAGACGAATTAAACGAGAAGCGTAACCATTTTAAAAAAGCCCAGGAATCTTCAAGAAAGGACATCGAACGGGCTTTTGGAGTGTTGAAAAAAAAGTGGCATATAATTAAATACCCCGCAAGACCTTGGAGTTTAGATAAAATTAGAAACGCGATGTACGCCGCTATAATTCTTCATAACATGATTTTGGAAGACAAAGGTAAGGCGTATTGTCAAGGTTATTATGATGAGAATGCCACCGAACCAGAAGTCCAGATTAGTTTTCAAGAGAAACAACAGAACATGCGTGACATGCGTGACGAAGGTACCCATCACAGTCTGTTAGCCGATTTGATCGAACATGTCTGGTATTACAGCCCCCGAGGAAACAACGATGAAGATGAAGATTGAAGTGTTTTTTTTTATAAATTGTAGTATTTTAACGTATTTTACTTTAATCGTAATATGTTTTTTAATAAATTGTATTGTGTGTTTGTTTTTTTGTAATAAAAATACAAGTTTTTAAATTTCATTTATATAAAAAAAATTATAAATATACAACTTTTTAAAATAACACTCTCTTTCCTCTATCACTCCACATCATCACACAACCACACCACCCATTTTCATCACTCCACATCATCACACTCTCTTTCCTACAAATCACACTCTCTTTCCTACATATCACCTCTATCACTCCACATCATCAAATGATAAAGCCCCCCACACCGTATAGCCTTATGGGTGTGTTATTTGACGTGACACTCCATAACACCAAAATCGGTGTTATGGATTAGAGCGGTCTTATTGTAGAAACATGTTTGCTATATTTACTTGGTAATAATGTTTGAATGTGATTAGGCCTAAAGAAACCTACATCTATGTGTTTTCAAATTTTACTGACTTCATGTCGATATTTATTTATAAACATTTATTTATAAAGAGTGTAATAGATATGTTATGGTTTTTTTGAATCGATGATGTGTTTGAAGTTTCTTATGTATAATTGTGTTTTGTTTTGGTGTGTAGTTGAGATTTGCAATAGGTTAGTTTTACTTTGGTATTTTTTAGTGTGTCACTTAAGTATATAAAATTGAAAGATAACATAAAATTTATATGTTGATATCATTAAACGCTTATAACAAAATTATTTGAATTCAAATAAAACATAAAAAACTTTGATTATGTGAATTATTTTTTTCAACATATTAATATAATTTTATTTATATAACACCGTGTATCACACGGGATTAAAGCTAGTATATACTATGTGACGATTCAAATTTCAATTTAATATATAATTTTACGTTAGTGAATATAAATAAACTAAATTGCAATTTTTTAGTCCTTTATAACTAGTCAATTTGTCGATTTTGTCCTTAAATTTTTTATTTTTTTCTGTCCGAAAGATGTTAATTTTAATTTTTTTGTCCTTCCGTCAATGTTTTATCCATATGCCAAAACATCCTAATATATATGTATGTATGTGCTAAACTAAAGTACATCATGCACGTATTTAAGTAGTTTCTTACCACTAAAAAATTGGACAACAAGATAAGATTATATATGATTTTTAGAGATCTCACTTAAGATTTCATAATTAAATAAGGACAAAAACACAACTTTCAGTTAGACAAAAATAAATTTCTAGAGCGCGTTGTTTCTAATTGATAGGCCATAAAATGGTATAGAAATGTTTATGCGTTGTGGTCCCGTAAATATGTGTAGCTAGTGATGCATTCGTCATTAAAGTCCAAAACTCTTTTTGCGGGTCGTTGACTTTCTAACATTTATTAACTTATCTCTAAAATAAAATAAGTAGGGGCACTAAATGTTATATAACGAATTAATGTTCATTGAATGGATTAATATCTTTGATTTCATTCGTTAGATCAGATTGATAATTTCATCAAAGACAATTTTCATTTACATTCTCTTACAATACATAATTACATTTTCTCTTTTATTACATCTCTACTTAAATAAAAAACATATTCTAATTTACTTATAAAGTTGCTTAATTTAGATTATAATTTACCTTATTATTATTCTAAAATCTCCTAATAAAAAATATTAAAAGATGTGTATAAATGTAAACGGGTATATATTATTATAACTATAAACAACATATGTATAAACGTAAAGGTATATATGTTTATACGTGTAACATTGTCTTCTTATGTTAACTTACAATCTATATAATTATACGATTCAATCCTTTTCCGCGTTATCGCGGGACAATATTCTAGTTTTTATAAAAAAATAAAATTACAGAATTTGTGTTCCCTACTTTGCTCATATTACATTAGTTGGATTTGGAATTATATAAGAAAATTTAACCTAATATGAGTCCATTTACACATAAATTAGCATACATACATGATAACAATATATCCACTTTCTTCTCGTACAGTTAGGGTCGTCCATAAGCATATACATGGTGTGTGACCGAAAATAACCCCTAAACCGGAAGAGCTTCATTTTTTTTCGAACACAAATATATATATATATATATATATATATATATATATATATATATATATATATATATATATATATATATATGAAGATAATCAGAGTAATAATGCAATTAAAAATGCCAAAACACACAAATACTTTATTGAATAAATCTTACTCAAAAACTCCAACCGATTACAGAGTCCCTACCCTACGTGGTATATATTAGAATATTTCTAGGGATTCTATTTGATTAATACCATATAATTAGAATATTTCTAGGATTCTATTTGATTAATACCATATAATTATCTAAACCATCCTCTATTCTAGGAATAGATAATTATCACATATTAATATGACTCGATAACTTGGACTCCACTCCAAGCTTTAATGCTAAACTCGATCCACGCTCCATGCCATAATCGAACTTAGACAATTTCGCAAACAATCACCCCCCGAATTTATAAGTCGAGGAGGGTAACCCTTGCACACCAAGTAACGATCTCATCTCCTTGAACCTTATACGTGCCAAGGCCTTTGTTAACGGATCTGCTTTCTGTTTGTCTCGGGATACATGTTCGACTACCACCTGTTCATTTTCCACACACTCTCGAATGAAATGATAACGAGTGTGGATATGTTTGCTCCTCCCATGTAAGACCGGGTTCTTTGATAACGCAATTGCGGATTTATTATCAACACGAATCAACACCTTTTGTTTCTCCAACCCTGTCAACTCTGCCAATAACTCCCTTAGCCAAATTGCTTGACATGCAGCTGCAGTAGCTGCCATGAATTCAGCCTCACACGTAGATAATGCCACAGTAGTCTACTTTTGTGAGCACCATGTGATTGGTGATGTACCAAGATAGAAAAAATGACCAGTATTACTTCGCCCATCATCGATGTCAACATTATGACTGTTATCGCTATATCTCACTAGTTTCATGTCAATAGCCCGCTCGTATCTTATTCCAAACGAGGTTGTTCCTTTAAGATAGAGTAGGATTTGATTTATAGTGTGTGCATGTGAGTCTCTAGGGCTTTGCATATATCGACTAACTACCCCAACCGAGTACGTTAAATATGGGCGAGTATGTAAGAGCTAACGTAAGCAACCCCCTAATTTTCGATATTGAGTAGCCTCAACTTCCGGTTCATCCTCGGCTTTCGACAACTTGAGTCCCGGTTCCATAGGACATAAAGTTGCATTGAAATCTTCCATACCTGATTCTTTTAAAATTTTCATGGCATAACTTGCTTGCTTGATCTTCACACAACCTTTGTCTTGAGAAACTTCAATACCCAAGTAATAGGTTAATTCATGTCCCTGTCACGAATAAATCATCCACATAAACAGCAACAATGATAAATTCCGCATTTGGGCGCCTTCCTATATACAACATTTTCTTGCAAGCATCATTGAAAACCCATTTTCTTTAAAATACCTTCGAGTTTTAAGTTCCATGCCCTTAGAGCTTGTCTTAGACCGTATAAAGCTTTTGAAAACTTGTAAAATTTTCTCTCCTCTCCTTGTTTTTTTAAAACCTTCAAGTTGAATAACGTACACTTCTTCCTTTAAATCACCATGCAAGAAGGCTGTTTTAACATCTAAGTGATGAAATTCATCGGTTCCTCGTCAAATGTTAATAAAAGTTTATTAATATTCAGTTCGTAATCATTTAGCTTTTTTGGTAGTACGAACCTACGAGTTGAGCGTCGTACCGGAACATGCGTAATATCGATGATATCATCTTCATCTTGTTCCAGACAGTGTTCGTGATCTGGGCTGTTGATCATGAGAGTTTGGCCGCTTTGATGGATGCTTGTAGGCTGGGTTCGTTCAGCAGGTGCTGAGCTCGTTTCATTGTCGCATGACTGATCAACTTCAGTCACTTGTGTCTCGCCCCACAAGACAGTGAAAGTACTTGGTTCGTTTTCAGTTTGGTTAGAATCATCAGACATATTATTCCACTTCCAACCTCTTTTCTCATCGCAAATAGCGTAGGAACTTATGATAATATTATTTTTGCGCGGATTGAATAGACGAAATCCTCCTGAGCCGGGTTCCTTGCCAAGATACACCAATGGTTTAGACCTATCATCGAGTTTTTTCAAGTACTTTGATACTACTCTTTCATAGGCAACACAACCAAATATTCATAAGTCTTCAAGGTTCGGTTTTTCACCATAAAACTTTTCGTATGGCGTAACTCCTACCAATGCTAGTGTTGGGGTTTGATTTATAATAAAATTTGCATGTCGAATCGTTTCACCCCAAAAGTGATTCGGTACACCTCTTGCTTTCATGGGGCATCAATTCATCTCGGGTAAAGTCTGGTTTCTCCATTCGACTATACCATTTTGTTGAGTGCATACGGATCCGTTAACATCCGTCCTATACCTTCTTGGTCACAAAAACGGTTGAAGTCATGTGATGTAAATTCACCCCCTCTATCTGTATGAAATGTTTTAATCTCTTTTCCTGTACACTTTTCTATTGTTGTCTTGAATCTTTTAATAACACCAAACACGTCACTTTTGTGCTTCAAGAGAAAAGACCACATATATCTTGAAAGATCGTCAATAAGAACCAATATATAAATATTACCAGCTTTAGTGGGGGATCCACTCGTCCACATATATCTCCGTGTACCATCTCAAGAATATATGTTGCTCTGTATGTTTATTTTTTCGGAAACAAGCGCTTCGTTTGTTTCCCAACTATGCAAGACTCACAAACCTGATCTTGATTCTTAATTACTGGTACCCTTTTAGCTAACTTGTGCATCAAACTCGCCGCACTAAAACCGATGTGGCCAAATAGAGAGTGCCATAACCATGATTCTTCATCGATGTTAGCTTGCAAAAGATACGGTTTCCCAACTTGTAGTAGGGTCTTATAAAGTCGATTTGCTCCTCGCGGGACTTTCATAAGCGATCTTCCATCTCTATCTCGCATGGTTAAGTAATCGTCTCATATTCGAATATCGCAACCAAATATTGTAGCTTGACCGAGGCTGATCACATTACTTCGATGAGACGGAATGTAGTAAATGTCTTTCAATAACTTTTGTTCTCCGTTTATTCCTTCGAACGAAATCGAGCCCTTTCCTTTTATTGGTACGTACGACCCGTCTCCAAATTCACCCGTCCGCTTATATGTTTGTTTAATTCATAAAAGTACGAGTAGTTACCGGTCATATGGTTGCTTTCACCGTTGTCCAAGTACCATAAATCGTCTTCCTTGGTGTTGGACTCGATTTTTGGAGGAATGTAATTCTCTTCATTGATGATTATCGTTTCTTGAACATGGTTCATCATATAAAACGAATCTTTCTCGTCTTTCTCTTGCGTCTCATTCAGGTTTGCCTCATTGTTCCGGTGTCGCTCTAGGCATCTTGAAACAAAGTGTCCGTACTTGTCACAACAGTAGCACTTGATATTTGAGAGGTCACGTTGCTCATTCTTTTTACCTTATTCTTTTGTTCATTGCGGTTTTTCCAGGAGTCACGTTGATCATGATTTTGGGTGTTACCCCGACCTCGAGTGTATGAGCCACATCCTCTACCCCTGTATGAGTCTTGGGTCTTGTTGTTGGAATGATCAGTCTTAGTGTAAAGCAACTTTTCTTGTTCCTCGCTCGCTTTATCTTCTTCTTTGATCCTTTCTTCCTAGGCTTTCAATCTACCAACCACATCTTCGAACCCAATCTTTTTAAGATCTAGAACTTGTTCGAGAGCGGCCACGACATGGACAAATCGCATGGGAAAACTTGTGAGAAATTTCTTTACTCCTTTATGTTCCGTCATGACCTCTCCGAGTGTGGCTGATTTGGAGGCAATACCTGACAATTTTTTGATGCGTATTCATCAATGGTATTGGTGTCTTTCATCTTCAAACTTTTAAATTCAGTGGTTAAAGTTTGAAGTCTTGCTTCCTTTACGCGATCAGCCCCTAGGTTTCGTGTTTTTATAGCTTCCCACATCTCCTTCCCCGTCTTTAGATTACCAATTTGCAAAATTACATCCTCTGTTACTGATTGAAACAACAATCCTTTCACGATGTTGTTCCTTTTAGCATTAGTTGAACCAGGTTCAATCATGTCCTCCACTCCATGAATACCGAGTAAGACTTCCATTCGCATGCGCCAAATTGTATAATTTGTAGAAGTCAACTGAGGGAATTGAAACGATAAAGAATGTGATTCTTTTGATTGCGCGTTTGAGGGTTGGCCACCTGTCATCTTTAGTTGCTTTTATTAAATCGATCATACCGTTGGTCAATTTAGGTTGTGATAGAACCGATCACCGCTCTGATACCAATTTAAGATAATTAGAGTAATAATGCAGTAAAGATCACCAAAACACATAAATACTTTATTGAAGAAATCTAACTCAAAAAACTCCAATCGATTACAAAGTCCCTACCCTACGTGGTATATATATATACTAACCTTACATATTAGAATATATCTAGGATTCTATTTGATTAATACCATATAATTATCTAAACCATCCTCTATTCTAGGAATAGATTATTATCACATATTAATATGACTCGATAACTTGGACTCCACTCCAAGCTTTAATGTTGAACTCGATCCACGCTCCATGGCATAATCGAACTCAGACATTTCACCAACAATATATATATATATATATATATATATATATATATATATATATATATATATATATATATATATATATATATATATAGGGACTGATTCATGCGAGAATTCTTATTTCTGCGAGAACTGCGAGAACTCTTAAAAAAAGTGTCAATTAATATGTAATTATGTATATTGACATGTAAAAATTATTTAATGTTAAAAATCTAGTAAAAATATAAATGAAAAAATAAAAAAAATTGTATGTGCATGGTTCACATGTGAACGTTTTTTTTTCAAAAAATGAGTTCATATATGAAACGAAAATTTTTACGTTATTTTATACGATTTTTTTTTAGTTTTTTACGTTTATATTTACTTGATTATTAATCTCCAAAAGAGTTTGTATGTGAATGAACAAAATGAAACGTGATTTAATACTTTTTGTGAGAGTTCTCGCAGTTCTCGCAAAAAAAAAGAGTTCTCGCATGAACCATTCACTATGTACATATATATATATACATACACACACACACACATATATATATATATATATATATATATATATATATATATATATATATATATATATATATACACACGTCTAACAAATTAAATTAAAACCCAAAACATATGAGACAATTATATAAAAAAAATGTTCTATATTTAAAAGAAACTTGTTGATGAGGAGTGAAAATTTTAAAATCTCCCTTGGAATCTCCCTATTCTCAAACTGGGCCCGTTGTATCATATATACTTAAATTTCTAATAGTTGTTCCTTTTTTTACTTCGTATTTCGTCCATGGAGGTTTGGTTAAAACCATTATACAATTTTAAAAATTATTTTGATTTCTTTTAAAGTACTTGCCTACTTTCTTTAAACTTTAGAGGGAGTCGCATCCTTGGAGGTTCCTAGTATGCAACACCTTGTATTTTATCCGGATCTACATTACTATCACTTCATTCACTAAATTCCCTTAGAATTTAACTACCCAAATCTAAAATTCTTATTTCAAAATTTGAGATATAGCTTTTCTTCACAAAATAATTCTAAACCGCCTCTCAAATGCTTGTCATGTTTGCTTTAATTTTAGGAATATATTAGAATGTAATTGATAAACACAATCCCGAACTTATCGAGGTATGGCAAATCAATTTTATTCATGAGATCCAGGAATACCGCTAGCGCGTTTGTTAGTAAAAACTGGATGACAAGAAACCCATAATGCCCATATCTCGTTCTAAACTGTTTGGATTCCGACCTTCAACAAACTTGAGAGAACAAGCGGAATACAAGAATCTTCAAACCGATAGAATGAGAGAATTATACGACTCTCATAAGGAAAAGGATATCAAGGTTTAAACCCCATCCCCTCACCTTTATTTATAGGTGAGGGTGTAAATCCTAGTTAGACTTAGATTAGGAAACTACTTCCTAATGCCCATCTAATCCAGCTTTGCCTTACAAGGCAAGCAACCATATTTGTAGACAAAATACAATTAAAAGAAAACATAAACCTAACCTAATACAAATACCTAATACTTCTAAAATATTCTATCCTAATTATTCACTAATTTAGATAACAATTTCTACCTTATTCTAAGTATTAGATAACCCGATACTAAGCATCTTCGCGTAATCAATGCAATGCTTGAACTTCGGTCCTGGAACCACCTTTGTCTTGAGGTTTTCTAGCAGCTTGATTAGGAATCCCTTAGGCAACATATTTCTTCTAATCCTCCTGTAATCATCACATACTCCCCCGTTGTACATGTGTTGAACCGCACATGCCTTTACCTTGACCACATACCCGGTCTTCAACCTACTCTCGTCGGAGTCCTTGAAACCGTCAACATTTCCGTGTTCACCTTGACTCCTCCATGCACTTGAACCATCTTTGCATAGCCTTTCACAAAACTCACTGCGATCGCAATATCCGTTCTAGTGCATACCATCAAGTACCCAAACATACGCATGTGGAACCTTTACGTTTTTTCCACATTCCAGACATCCTCCAGGTAAACTTCAATAAACCCTTGAAGCGTGCTCCTAATGGCATAAATATCGAACCAAGATTCCTCATTTTGTAATCATCACACAGAATTCCTTGCACTACCACGAATGAGGACACCCTCAGGTTTCGACTACCCTTATTCCTGAAAATCACCTTACCAATAACCTTGTTCGCGAGACCTCCATGTCGAAAACCTTCTCGAGCATTGATTTCCTTGTATTTCAGCCTTGCTATTCCAAGCAAGTATCCTTTCACATGTGTGTCCTTGGCGTTATCCTTTGATACCTAAACCACACCGGTTTAGAAGTTATCCCCAAATTATGTAACCGAGGCTCCTCACCTTTCCCCTCATCCTTACTCCCCTAATTTACCTCAGCTTCATGATGACCTCCGATCAATTCACCTGATCGCCCGATGATTCCACCTCAAACTCGACCTGTTCCAAAATTATTTGTAGCACCAACCCTCCACACGACGTCCCAAGAGTATACACAACTCTTTTTCCTTGTTCCATACAAAACCGTAATGGAACCCACATATTGCATCACCAAGGTGTTATCTCTCTTTCTCCAACGTACCCAAAGATACCAAGCTACTCCTCAACTCCTAAATGTACCCCCACAACCCTTGAGAATTATAGCTGAACCATCTTCTATCAGTACTCTCGTTGCTAGAGAGTTGGTCATATACTATGACTATAACCATACCGCACCTACAGATGTATCCATTGGGTTACTCCTCCTTGTAAATCGTATCCCTTTAGAAATAAAAGACGATTATACAAGCCACCCCAATCTCCTACTTGTTCCTAAGTTTCAAAACCCGTAACTTACCAAGAAAGAAAACATGATTAAACTTGAAACACAAGAACCTTGTAACTCCGGGTACCGTTGCTTATCCTTCTTGAAATCGATAGAATGCTCCCCAAGAAACCACACCGTATCTTGATAAGCAAGTAACCTCGATCACCAAGAACCCTGGAAACACCTTCCTTTCCTTCCTTTATTGCAATATTCCAGATAGTAACAAACACCTCCACGAACCTTGTGGAATACGTAAGAAATCCGGAACCCAACTTGAATCCAGTTAGTCTTACAAAACCCTATTTTTTGTGGTAACCGTTAGACCCGCAAAAACCTAGTACCTTCTTCTTGCTTGCGGCTCGAGTAACAACCCCCAAAACCTAACCCTAGTTTGTGGTTTAAGAAACAACCCCGCAAACACCTTTTTTGTTCGATAAACGACCCACAAGAATTGAGTCTACAACACGAGTTCAAAACCAAACTCGTTATCAACTCAAATACATCCTTGCGAATTACACAATGCCGCAAACACAAACTTGGATCATCAAAACACCCACGAATCAAAATGGACTCGTGCAAAGAATCAAGAACCCTGCTGAATTTTCAGCCTTTTTCCTATTTTGCAGCCAACTTCGAAAATGTATATCGTTTTTAACACACCGTTGATCGAAAATTCCTCCGGTATATTGTAGACCATATGTTAGGAACTCACAAAACAAATTTCGCGATGATCCAACGGATAAAGAAATCAGATCTATTTATTCCTGCCGCTGCGCAAGTTTGGCCAAAAATAGACGAATATCTTGCAAATGTTCACCTCGGAAGAACTACGAACCGTGGCTCTGATACCACTTGTTGGAATTTTAACCTTCAACAAACTTGAGTGAACACGCGAAATACAAGAATCTTCAATTATGGCGGTGGTTATCGAACAAGAAAGAAGGAAAGAAAACCGAGAGAATGAATTATACAACTCTCTTTAAGGAAAAAGAAGTTTGATACAAGGTTTAAACTCACCCCTCACCTTTATTTATAGGTAAGGGGGAATCTCCTAGTTAGACTTAGATTAGGAAAACTATCTTTTAA